>BHFT01027215.1:41132-53756 GCA_004320025.1 Laticauda laticaudata
CCCCCCCCCCCCCCCGGAAAAAGATGCACCTGATATTTAAGGAACTAAATATGAGGGGTGTGCTCCATGAGCTTCAGAGACTTCTCTCCTCTTTGAATGCAAAGCATTGTACAGCCTTCCTTCCCTAATTACTTTCCTAATTATTGAATGAAACTCAGCCATTCACAGTGCCTCTAATTTACTGAGTTTCAGTTTAGTTATTGTTCTTCATTTAACTCACCTTCATTTCCCTAGGCTTATTCTGATGACTTAGATCAGTGGTCCGCAACCTTTTTTGTACCAGGGACCAGTTTCAATGCAGAAACACTTTTTCAAGGACCGGCAAAACCAATTCTTCCCCAATAGTAAAGGGCTTCTTTACTATTTCTTTACTAAAAACANAAAGGGCTTCTTTACTATTTCTTTACTAAAAACATATTTTTATATATATCTTAATCACGATTATTCATTCTTTGCGGTCCGGTGCAAAATGATCCATGGACCAGTACCAGTCCGGGGCCCGGTGGTTGGGGACCCCTGACTTAGATGATGCATAGAAATTACCAAAAAAGAGATGCTTTATTAATGCATTGTGCACATTTATCTACTTCATATGTATTAAATATGTCTATTATATATATATATTAACACTCTCTTTCCTGTAACATTTATTTAACTAGGTAAAACAGTACAACTTGGACAAAACCCTTTGAACCAAGGAACCTCAAATGGTCTAATCTACAAAATGTATCCAAAATGTGAGACACATGACTAGCTGGAATTGAAATTTGCAAATTTTATAAAATATTTTATGACATAAATATTTTTAAAAAATACTTGCAAATTATTGTAAATGTATTTTACAAAATTATAATGAGAGAAATTTGTTCAACGAAGAATATGTGCATTAACTGTGCTTACAGTTTATCTGCTAGAATCACCCAAGAAGTGGCTTTGTAGAATTAAAACAGCTTTTTTTTTTTCACTGATAGGAATGACATGGAATTATTAGCATTGTTAACTTCATACTGTCTTTGAATTATTATTATTATTGTTGTTGTTATTGTTTTTAAATGTTTTTAGTTTTTAAGTAAAACCTAGTTTTACTTTGCTGCATTTCAGTGTTTTTATTCTTCATGTAGCTTTGAGTGCTAAGGAATCTGTGCTAAGCAGATTCACCCAGATGCTAATCCTAGCTAAACAAAACAAGCTGGCTCTCCTCCATCTTCATAATTACCTGTGAATTAGGGGAAGGGGGATTGTCTTTTACTGGCTGAGGAGATACTAGTATTAAAAACACATAATAGAAGGAAGTGAAAATGGCTGCAAACCATTGAATATTAATTTTTTTATGGGAGTTGATGGCTGGTGGATTTTAAGCATCTCCTAATACCTAAATAGAACTTTTGTCACTTTTTATTTTATTGTTTCCCCTTTCTCTTCCCTTCCCAGTATAGCTAACCCATAGGAAATATGTTTCTGTGCACTTATTATATCTTTGGAGTGATTTTTGATAAATAGTTGCATACATAACGTACATAGGAATAGGCTATGTGATTGTCTTTTTGGAGGGGTTGAGTGGAAATCTTGCTTGATTTGGGAGCAGGCTGAAGTGGGCAATTCTTGGTTAGGGTTAGGGATTGTTTAATTCAAGAATCTTTATCACTGAATCGAAATATTTGAGGGGTACCCATTTTTATCTTTGAATGCTGTTGCTTGCTTTTCAGCAAGAAGTCCGGGCTGTCATTGCTGAGGTGGGTTTTTCTTTCTTTCCAGGTACATGCTCATTAATAAATTGGATTGTACTTGACAACAGATCCATTTTACTTTTGAGCAAATTATCAATCCCAAACATTAGGATAAGAAAGTACCAATGTAATGTACCTTCACGAGCATCTCAATTTGATAGTGCTATTGGAAAGTATCAAGTTGCTTCTGCATTTTTTCCTAAGTTCTCTGTTTCAAGCTACAGCAGTCACAGTGTTGCTTGTTGAGGGCTTGTTTGAATTAACCAGTAACCTTTCTGTCTGTCTAATTGTTATAGTGTTTTTATTATAAAAGGACTGCTAACACTTTTGCTTCAAAGCTCTATGAGCATTTCATTTGGTGAACAAAATGTTTTAAAACTTTGATTTGTTGTTGTTTTGTTTAGTAAAGCTATTCATAATGTAGTCCTAAAAGTGTGCAACTGCAGTTTATGTTACATTTATTGAAGCATTTTTATGTTGCATTTGTTGCTGTAGTTAATACTTCTCAAATTTAGAATCTGCTGGGAGAAGTAGAGAATGAAATTATTTATGTACACATCAAATTGCAGTCAATATATGTATTATGTTACATTGTTAGCCTAAATAATGCATTGGGTTAAAATACTCTGATATAATTGATTGGGTAGATGTCATGAAGTTATTATCTTAAGGCTATTACAGTGCTCCTGGTTCCAATCCTGAGATTCCACATAATTGCTTTAAAAATTGACTGCCCCTCATAGTAAAAATCAATTTGGTTACATTAATATGGAAAAGTGAAATAATTATTTGATGAACATTATTTACATACTTGAATATTTGGTTAAGATTATTGATTAAAATAGTTTAATCTAGTAAGGGCTTGAGATTTGTTAATGGTTGTTATGCTACTTAATTGCTTAAGTAAAATTAAATTATCAGCCTCTTATAGCATGTTATTACAACAAAAAGTCTATTTGGTTCATGTATATGAATTACGTTTTGTCAGAAATTAAAGTGGCAATCAGTTTGACTGCTTAAATTAAGCAATTATAAAAATTGAAAACAATTTATAAGGCTGTTAAAATAGTAATGCTGTGATTTTCCTAAAACTAATACAATTTAAGTATTAATTTTGAGAAATCTGAATTATATATGCTTAATTTTGCAGAATAACATAAAGAATAGACGTTATAGCACATTGAGCCTGGAGCAAAGCTTTCAACTTTTCTAATTTTCCATAAGTTCAACAGGAACAACAATGTCATTCATAGTCCAACTTTTCTTCACGAAGGTTAGGAATAAGGGATTTGGGAAACAGCCAGGGCTACCAGGTTACTCACTTTTCCTTACTCAAAGAAGTTCACCAGGTTTCCACCAACACCCATTCTGTCAAGTGATTGTTCACTTGTGGCTTATGGGAGTCATGCATCTTTTAGGATGATTAGTTAACTTGACCAAATGCACCAACTTTCTGTGATCAGCACTAATTAAAACATTGATCTCACTGGAAATGAAATAACAAAGATATTTCTTGTAAAAATATACAAGGCTAAAAACAATAATAGCTTATTCTGGTTTTTTGATGTTTAGAGTTCTCAAATTTAACTTTTCAACTTTTATTTTGACCAAGGATTTTTTTTAATTGTACCACGACAATTGGAAAACATTAAGAAATGTGGTAAAACATGTGCGTCTGGAGATGATCTCTAGACACTGTCAAAGTAGTAATTTTTGCCAGTATTATATAATTTATATGTCCACTGGTTCTTCAAAGATCTAAATATACTTTACATGAAAAACACTAAAATTTAAAACAGTATAGTCTCCAAGAAGTTTTAGTTTATTCTCTCTCTGTTATACTGTGAAAGTTTTCCAGTTTAATATTCTTGTACATATAGTACAAGTAGAATAACTCCTGTATTAATATATTTTTTCTTCTTAATGTAATGCAGTTAATCACATTTAAGCTTATTTTAATCAAAATGAATCAAATTGACTCTGTTTATTTCATTGCAGGATCTGGAATTCCATGGAGTTATGAGGTTTTATTTTCAAGACAAAGCAGCTGGAAATTTTGCAACAAAGTGTATTCGTGTGTCTAGCACTGCCACAACTCAGGATGTGATAGAAACACTTGCAGAAAAATTCCGGCCAGATATGCGAATGTTATCATCCCCAAAATATTCGCTTTATGAGGTGCACGTCAGTGGAGGTTAGTGTATTCTATTTGGGATGTTAAAAAAAGAAGTAACAGCAGGAATGAAAAAAAAGGCTTCACAAAGTACCTTGTTTAACTCAATTTCAGCAGTTAACATTTAAGAAAAAGAAATTGCTAGCTGGCAGTGATATACTAAAATTTAAGAATGTCAAAATATGTTACCAGTAAAAATGTGTACAATCAGAACATTCCAATACCTTAGTAAGTTTGTGGGCTCAAAAAGAATCTCAGCATATCTCATTGATGTAAATCTTACATAAAGTTTTGAAGGATTGGAAGCTTGTTCAGAGTTGGGTCATTTTAACTTGACCTGGAAACTTGCCTGGAATATTGGGATTGTGGCTATGAATACTTTTTTTTTTCCAAAAGGAGCAATTGCAATTCATGAGTGTACAATAATAGCGTAATGATCATCTGAATCAGAGGTGGTATTCAGCAGGTTCTGACCAGTTCTGGAGAACCGGTAGCGGAAATTTTGAGTAGTTTGGAGAAGCAGCAAATACCACCTCTGACTAGAGATTTTATAGTATCTTTCCCTTGCCATGCCCACCAAGGCATGCCCACAGAACCAGTAGTAAAATTTTTTGAATCCCATCACTGATCTGAATGATTATGCTATAATAGTCACATATAGAGAGTCAGTCTAGTATAATAGCTAAGGTGCTGGCTTAGAAATAAGAAGTCTGAACTTCAGGCTTTTTTTTACATTTGAGATGACTTTGGGCCAGTCCCTTGCTCTCACCCTCACCTCACAGCTTTGCTGTTGTGAGGAAAATAAGAGGAAGGAATAGTATACTCCTTGAATTGTACACTGCTCAAAAAAATAAAGGGAACACAAAAATAAGACATCCTGGATCTGAATGAATGAAATATTCTTATTAATAATTTGTTCATTACATAGTTGAATGTGCTGGACAACAAAATCACACAAATTATCAATGGAAATCAAATTTAGCAACCTTGGAGTCTGGATTGAGTTACACTCAAAATTAAAGTGGAAAATCAACATAACAGCTGATCCAACTTTGATGTAATGTCCTTAAAACAAATCAAAATGAGGCTCAGTACCCTAATGACAGTCAGGCTACCCTCGGAGAGCACATGGAGGGCTATGCGACCACCTAAAGAAATGCCACTCCACACCATTACTGACCCACTGCCAAACCGGTCATGCTGGAGGATGTTGCAAGTAGCAGAACGTTCTTCATGCTGTCTCCAGACTCTGTCACATCTGTCACATGTGCTCAGTGTGAACCTGCTTTCATCTGTGAAGAGCACAGGGCACCAGTGGCAAATTTGCCAATCTTTGTGTTCTCTGGGCAAATGCCAAATGTCCTGCACGGTGTTGGGCTGTGAGCACATCCCCCACCTGTGGACGTTGGGCCATACACCCTCATGGAGTCTGTTTCTGACTGTTTGAGCAGCCACATGCACATTTGTGGCCCGCTGAGGTCATTTTGCAGGGCTCTGGCAGTTCTCCTCCTGTCCATCTTGCACAAAGGTGGAGGTCGTGGTCCTGATGCTGGGTTGTTGCCCCTACGGCCTCCTCCAGTTCTCCTGATGTACTGGCCAGTCTCCTGGTAGCACCCGCATGCTCTGGACACTACGCTGACAGACATAGCAAACCTTCTTGCCACAGCTCACATTGATGTGCCATCCTGGATGAGCTGTACTACCTGAGCCACTTGTGTTTTGTTGTAGACTCCGTTTCATGCTACCACTAGAGTGAAAGCACCGCCAGCATTCAAAAGTGACAACAATCAGCCAGAAAGCACAGGAACTGAGATGTGGTCACCACCCGCAGAACCACTCCTTTATTGGGGATGTCTTGCTAACTGCCTATGCTTTCCACCTGTTGCCTATTCCATTTGCACAACAGCATGTGAAATTGATTGTCAATCAGTGTGCTATATACCTATGTGGACAGTTTGATTTCACAGAAGTGTGATTGACTTGGAATTCCATTGTGTTGTTTAAGTGTTCCCTTTATATTTTTGAACAGTGTATATAAAAAGGTTGGATGGTATTTAAACATTATCACCTTCTGAAGTCATTTATGCTAAAGAAACAGTGAAAATGGCCTGGAATTTTCAGCTGGCACAGATATGATAACCTTCCTCCTAACAGGAATAAAAAGGCTCATATGCAGTAAGTTTTCTTACAACTACAATTTATTTTGAGAAACCATTCAGAATACCAATATTTTTATAAAACACTCTCTAATCCAGGGTTAGCAGAGTTAGAGATAGTGTTCCAGAATGAGCCATTTTATTTTATACCATTTGAAATGGAGCCGCCTTAAAGGTACTTTTCCTCAGGTAGGTAACATTTGTTTATAAAAAAAAATAAAAGTGGACTTTCAGATTGACTTCTTAATCATTGTAGGAAGATCATAATTGAAAAACGTGATTGGTGATAGAATTTTGTTATTATTATTTTGGATTCTCAAGGACAATCTTTAAAATTTCAAAAAGATAAAAAATATTGGTATGACTTACTAAAATTCATGAGCTAAAAACAATGTTTAATCCTCATTGTTTTACTACTTTATTGTGGGGAAGTCTTTGCTCTTTTGTTCTGCAAGTTGCTTAATTTATTTCTTTTACCTTTGATACTATCTGCATTGGGGATTTTTTTAAAAAATGATATTTTTATTCCTCTGAGATCAAGAATATTAGTGCAGTTTAATTAGCTTAAATAAGAGATAACTTGAGATAACTGTATAGTTCTTGTGATATATATGATTTAGTTTCAATATCTAATTTTGAGGAAGACAGTGATTGAATGAATGCTTCCAATATTCCAGTTGGAAACAATAGATTGCAATTAATGGCACTTGGTTAAAGCTCATTGTGGAGAGTTGCGTGGTATAGACTTTTATATAAGGTTTCAATTTTTTTTTATTTTCAAAAAGAAAGAGCAACAATATTCAGTTAAGAGAAGAAATGGTTTTCTATGCATTTGGTGAGAAAGATGTTTTGGCAAAGAATACATACAGATACTTATGAAGTGGCCCTGCTCCATATGTCCCCAATTGTGAGACCCTACTTATTAAATTGGGCTCTGGGAATCAGTTGGGACTGTTGCTATTGTACCAAACACTCTGCTTCTTGGCAACCTCCCTATCTAAGCTGTTTGACTCCCCCAAAATTAGATTGGGCATTGGTAGAAGTTACCCTGAACGCCCTTTCTATCTATGCTGCGAGAGAGCGCAGGATGGATTGACTCCTTCCTATGATGTCATTTAGCTGAGTCTGTACGAAGACATAAAATCCAGCCACTGGAAGAGACACCAGTTTGGCGAAGATACTTGACAGACTGAAAGGTGTCTCTGAAAGCACAAATGAATACAGAAATATGACTTTCCCTCTCCGGACGAATCAAGGGAGGGGCTGGGCTGCCGAAGGCTGCAGTTGCCAAGGCAAAGACATCCAGACGGTAGTATCTGATGAAAGGAGGTGGAGATGTCCACATGGCTGCATGACAGATCTCCTCCAAGGGTGCTTGGGTCGCCCAGGCAGCCGAAGTGGTCTCATTTCTGGTAGAGTGTGCCGTCAGACCTCGAGGAACCGGAAGGGCTGCAGCTTTGTCGGGCTGCTCAATGCAAGATGTGACCCACCTGCTAATAGTAGAAGAGGCCTTGTGCCCCAAGTGAGAAGGGAAAAGGAAACAAAATGGCTTCACCTGAAGGAGAAAGTACACTTAATGTATATTCTGAGAGCCCTACCTACGTCTAGCGAATGCCACTGCTGCTCTAAGTCATGGTGCTGGAGGGGGCAGAAGCAGGCAACATAATGTCCTGGGACCTGTGAAACAGGTTAACCCTTGGAATAAATGAGGGGTCCAGACTGAGGACAACCCTATCATCATGAAAGGAACAGAGGTCCTGTCTGATGGAAAGAGCAGTGAGCTTGGATACCCACCTGGCTGAAGTGATGTAAATGGGAAGCACTACCTTCAGAGTCAGAAACGAAGAGGCAATGTTCTAAGGGGTTCAAATGGGGGCTTTGTAAGGGCATAAAGGACCACATGAAGATCCCAGGAAGGATACCTGTGAACCACCAGAGGGTGCAGGTTGGAAGCTCCTTCGAAAACCTCCTGACTGAAGGTGATGGGATAAGGAAGGAAGCAAACCCTATGAAAGAACCAAGGAGAAGGGCCTCAACTGCCCTGCGTAAGGTGTTGGGGGCCAAACCTTTCTCCAGATCATGCTGAAGGAATCTAAGAACCTCTGCCAACTGGGCTAAAGCGGAGAGAGGGAGACCTCTCCTAAGGCACCATCGGGAAGGCCTTCCAGGTGGCATCATAGATGCGCCTTGTGGGAGGTTTGCAAGATGCCAGGATAGTGATGATGACCCTTTCAGAAAGATCAGCCACTCTAGCCGTTGCCGCTCAAGTGCTACATGGTCAGCTTGAGCCACTGGGGCTCTGGGTGGAGCAGAATCCCCTGATGAAGGAAGATTAGATGGGCTGGGATCCTCCAGAAAGAAGTCACTTGACAGGTTGACCAGGGTCACAAACCTTGGCCAACAGGGTGCCAGGAGGAGGAGCTCCGCTTTTCCCCCAACATCTTCCAATTACTGCCGAATGATGGGAACGGGGGAAAAGTCATAGAGGAGACTTTTGGGTCATCTGCACTGAAAGGGCATCGGTCCCTCCGCTCCCTGGCAAGGAAACCTGGTGAAGAATCTGGTGACCTGGGCAATTTGAGGAGTGGAGAAGATCCACCTCCAGCGTTCCGAATCTGAGGGAAAGGTCCTGAATAGAGAAGGAGGAATAGACCATTCTGCCTGGTCGACTAGGCTCCTGCTGAGCCAGTCGGCCTGGGAGTTGTTAATTCCGGAGAAGCGGTCCGCCGAAATCGACAACAAGGTGTTGATCTGCCCATAACCCCAACCGTAGAGCCTCTCCCATGAGGGCTCTGGACCTCGTCCCCCCCGCTGGTTGACATGAGCCATGGCAGTCATGTTGTCCATAAGGACTAGAACATGAGAGCCAGTCACTGAGTGCCTGAAATGCTAGAAAAATGGCTCTGAGCTCAAGCCAATTTATGGGAAGGGCCTGCTCTGACCTGGACCAAGGTCCTGAGCTATCTGGCCCTGCATATGGGAACCCCAATCCAGGAGGCTGGCATCGGTGGTTATCAGTAGCCTGTCTGGGACCCTGAAAAGGAGTCCCAGATTAATGGGAACACCATCAATTGAAAAATCTCTGGATTTGTGGCAGGAGCTGGACCTTGATGGATGAGTGGCTGGTTCCTGCTTGTTGGTCGGGAAGCAGGAACCATTAGAGTGGACAGGAGTGGAAAAATCCGTGGCTCTGAAGATATGACAGGGGTAATTTGCAGATCCTGATGGGCTGCATGGATGAAGGAGGACAGAATCAAAATGTTGTCCAAGTAGCATTGGATCCTCACTGGAACAGAAAGCAGAGATCCATCAATGCTGCCAGAACCTTTGTGAAGACCCTTGAAGCTGATGAGAGGCCGAAGGGAAGTGCTCGATTCTGGTAATGGGTTTTCTGATAACAGAAATGGAAAAACTGGCGATGATGAGGCCAAATGGGGATATGGAGGTAAGCCTCCATGAGATCAGTGGAAGAGAGGAGATCGCCCTCCTGAATGCTATCTAAAATAGAATTCAAAGTCTGCATTTTAAAATAGCTTGTATTTTACAAATTGGTTGAGAAATTTTAGATCCAAGATGGTTCGCTACCCCCCCTGAGGCTTTGGGAATGATGAAAGGCGAGAATAAAGCCCACGTCCCCATTGAGAGGGAGAACAGGTTTGAATAGCTCGGATTTCAAGATGGAGTTGAATGGCCTGATTCATGAGGTCTTGCCTTGAAATGTCCTGAGAGACAGGACAGATCAAATTTTTTTTGGGGGGGGGGAGGGTGCATTAGGAAGTCAGAAGGCTAGGTGACTCCGATGGGTGGGAGAACAAGGGATTACTTAGAGCGATGCAGGAAGACCCCCATCCTCCTGAAAGGTCTGTTTACCAGTATAAGGAGCTGGGCGATAGTCTGCGCTCTTCCCAGAGGAAGAGAGAATTTACGTTTATCTCTGGTTTCGATGGGATAAGATTCCAGAGCATCGGCAAAAAGCTTATCGCCCATGAATGGAACTGAAACCAGCTTCCATTTACGGCGTGATTCCTGCCAATTTGTGAGCCATAACAGTCTCCTTGCTGATACTAAGATTGTCATGGCCTAGATGCACATTTGGCGGAATTGAGAGTGGCATCTGCAGTGAATTCCGCCACTGTGATAATCTTATTAAGGTCTTGGTGAGACCGAAGGTCAGATGTAGGCAATCTAATCTAGAGTTGTTGCAGCCTCCATATGGATGCCCACGTGAGAGTGCCAGAAAATGGGAATGAGGCCAGAACCGGAATGTCAACAGAAGGCACTGCCAGGGAATTGTCCAGGACTGTGCTGATATTTGTGAAACGCTTATCCAGAGAAGATGGGGAGGACCTGCGAAGGTGAAGCGCGCTGTTCCTTGACCATGTCCAGGAACAAAGTGGGAGAAGGCAAAATTCCTGCATGCACTACAGGCTTGGAGAAAAATGAGTCTCCCTGGCTAGAGGGAATTCCTTGTGGCTCGGGAGCCACTTCCTCTGGCGACAGCTCGGCAGTGACCAAGGCTATGCTGAGTAATGGCCTGAGAGGAAGGGTTGAAGACCAATGCAGAGGATGTCTGCTCTGGGCGAGAGTCCTCTTCCTCTGAAGATTTTGATCAAAGGTTTCGCCTCTTCACATTCTGAATTAGAGTAGTAACTGTTTCAGATGGTGAAGCCCTTTCCTCCTCATCAACCTCCTTCCATTCTGGTAGAGAAGAAATGGACCCTGAGGTTCTGGGCCTGTGTAAATCAGGGTGATGAGGCAACTTATAGATTGAGAAGGGGAGAAGGGCCTAAACCCTTTCCGGAGGTTGAAGGATTTGCTTGAAGCCTTCAGCCAATCCCTGCCTAATGGCCAAAGAGACAACATCTTGGATATACCCTGTTCTATGCTCAAAGGTAGGGGCAGAAGGCCGAAGGCCCGCTGCTGAGGAGTGAAGGTGGCTTCAGGCCTAGATTGAGAGAGGGTTCAAGGCCTGGAGGGAGGGGAGGAGCATAGGGCCGGAAGCCTGTTAGAATAAGGCCCTTCTGTTGAATAGTTCTGTTGAACTGCCTCTCTAGGGCTGCATGTCTGTGCTTTTTCTGCCCTCAACTCAGCCTGAGTTGCCTTCTTAGGGGTTAGAGCCTTAGCTCTGATTTTAGCAACCACCCCCTCTGGACTGATTGGATGCATTGCCTACAACTTTTTATCTTATTGCTTAAGAGACTGTCCACTGGGGGAGGGACTCTGCCTGACCCTTATCTTGCTCCATTTGAAGAATAAAGGCTCTTAACAAGGAAATAAACTGTTTGTAAATTTCTTGTATTAAGCCCCTTAGAGTATAAATTGGCCCCTGTGCTGACAAAATGGCCGCTCACCTCGTGGTGGAAGGCCTCAATCCAAGATGGCCACTGACTATGGGAAACAGGCTCCAAGATTGAAGAATTTCTCCTTAGGCTATAAAGGGCCCGAGTGAAGCAGCAAAGGAAAGGGCAGCCTCTGGCCACACGATCAGCTGGCTGACGCTGGTATTGGTTTGCCGATTGCTTTTTATGACCGCTCAACTCAGGCGTGGGGAGAGTCTACAGACGCTGCCCAACTTGCCTGAACAGCACTCTGGTAACGCTGCTCCCAACGCTGCGAATCCTGCTCTCCTGGAAGTGTAGCTGCCCAGATTCCTGGAGCTGCTGAAGCGAGGAAAAAAGATACTGAAGATCACTGGTGAGTGCTATCTACAGAACTCAGCTGGCTGAAGCTGTTATCAGTTTGCCGATCGCTTTTATACCGCTCAAACTGCAGACGTGAGGAGGTCTACAGACGCTGCCCAACTTGCCTGAACAGTGCTCTCGCAATGCTGCTCCCAACCTTGCAGGAGAGAGAGAGAGCCCTGTTCTCCTGGAAGAGCAGTTGCCCAGATCCTGGGGCTGCTTGAAACGAAGAAAAAGAGCACTGAAGATCGCTGCGTGAGTGTTATCTAACAGAAGAAAAGCTTTCAGAGACAAACAGCTACTGACTTGAAAGGAGCTGAATCAAAAGCTGGAGTCTCTTCCAGGGGCTGCGATTTTATATCTTAGTCCAGACTCAGCCTAAATAACGTCATAGGAAGGAGTCAAATCCATCCTGAGGCTCTCGGTGCCAGCATGGAGGAGAATAACACAGTCCTTTGATATTCCAAAAAGCCCTTGAATCTTTGATACATCAGACCTGGATAACCAAAGATGTTCAGATGGGCTTCCATTGTTGAGATTGGCCTTTTTATATTCTCCCTCTTTTTGTGATTTCGTATATTGCACTGTTATGACATGTATTATTAAGGATGTTTATATTGTATATTTTGTTTTTTTATTTTATTTATCTGATTGTTGTTTGCCTTCCAGAGTCACCTCCAGAAGTTGGGATGGGCAGCTATACAAGTTTAATATTTAAATAAGTTAATGATGTTTAATTCCTATAGGAACCTTCTTTTTGACCTTGTAGATAGAAATGCCTCTGGGTCCACTGTTCTGTATACGACAGAAAAGTATGTTCCTTAGACAGAGAGGAACAATTGCCCTCTTTGCTTATGTTAAAAGGAACCTCTGAGATATCTCTCTCT
>BHFT01027216.1:0-11689 GCA_004320025.1 Laticauda laticaudata
GCGTCCGCTTCGAAATTCTCCCCCGGAACCCCTTCGGAGGTGTCATCCGCTTCCATCCGCTTTCATCCGCTAGGCTTGCTATGAACATTCATTTAACATCCCTGCTACATACTACCCACGTCTGTTCTTTTCCGTTCTTTTCCGTTCTGTTTATGCAAATTTTCACCACTTTTGGGTGTGGATGACAACGGATGGAGCCACCGTGAAATTTTGCTCATCCACTGTGTCCTTTTTGCGTACGTTTTGCATCCATTGGCCAGTGGGACCGGCCCCTTAGGAATTTGTTCCTAGCCAGAATGACACCAATAATATGACTCATACATTCTAATATCATGGTGCAAGCTTTGCCTTTTCATAGATTGTGGCATTGGGTGAAGTTGGCATCATATCACAATGTATGTTTGGTCACTTGTACCCTCTTCTCCTCTGGAGAACACCTTTGGATCCTTTTTGGAGATGTGGGGGCACAGTGGTTAAAGTGCAGTTGTCAGGATTCTGGCAGTTATTCCAATTAAATCATGAGCCTCGAGCCACACTCCCAAAAGTAAAAAAAATTGATTTGAAGTTAGCATTCTACGTCCGGCATTTACCTGGGCATAGCCAACTCTGAGATACTTATAACTGCAGGCTAACTCTGCCCACAGCCTGGAAATTGAATCTGGTGTGGCTCAAGGTTAACTCAACCTTCCATCCTTCCAAGGTTGGTAAAATGAGGATCTATTCTAGATTGTTGGGACAATATAGAGAGGGCTGTAAAGCACTGTGGGGCAGTATATAAGTGCTATTGCTATTCCTATTGCTACTTTTCTCAGTGGATCAATGGATAAGTATCTTATTGTTGACCCTTGGTTTAGTTGGGTTCCCTTTATCGAGTTTTTAGGACACATGGGAAACAAATGCTTTAGTTCATATTTATTTATAAATTTTGAAAATTCAGGTTTCACAAACTTTTAAGCATGCCTGTATAACTTACTTACTTATATTATGTATTTATTTATTTAGTATTCTATAAATTCTCCTTCAGAATTGTATATTTTTCTCTCTGCATCCTACTTGACTATAATAAATTACATAGTTACCTTACAGTGTTTTAAAACACACACAAAATCTACAGAAAAAAATTAAGAAGGGAGCATGGAAATAGGAATCCCATAAATAAATTAGCACAGCTCATACCTGTGAGGAAATCCCATTTTTCCAGACACCTTTGCAGAATGTTAGAAACAGCTGGTAACTGATTTATAGAGATCTAACAGATTGTTCCATCACTGAATTTCTGGAGATGAATTTAAAAATTTGCTCCCAGCAAAACATATGTAAAGCAAATTATATTCACAGAACGCAGAAACATTTTTGAGAAGAAAGGGCCCAGGTGCCTGCTTTAGATGTACCATTCTTGAATGAGAAATTGTACCTCAAATAACCTTATACCAGTATATTACTTTAGGTTTTTTTTTTCCTTATTAAAGGAATGTTGTCAACTTACTATAAGCGTATTCTATCTTACTATCAGCCCATCATAAATCACACTAGGAAGCTAGAGGAAAATTCTGTTTTATACATAAGGACAACTTAACTTAAATACCTGAGATCAGATTTGATTACTAAGATTATTAGATCTTTTTCATTGGAAAACTGATATTTTAGTTGGCTCTTGCCAACTACAAATCAGTCTACTGGAAAAAATATCAAACCATAAAATAAGAAAGTATGCCTTTTACTGTAATTAGAAAGTAAATATGAAAAGGACATTAGATAGTGACACAAACTGAACTGAAGACTGATATTTTTACCATAGGATTAATCTGAAAAAGAAAAAGAAAGAAAATACTTCCATTATGGATATATTATTGTACCCTAGGACTATCATTAAGTGTTGTACCTTGTGATTCTTGATAAATGTATCTTTTCTTTTTATGTACACTGAGAGCATATGCATCAAGACAAATTTTTTGTGTGTCCAATCACACTTGGCCAATAAAGAATTCTGTTCTATTCTATTCTATTCTATTCTGTAATAGATTAAAAAGTGCATAATTCATTATGTGTAGTCAATTAAATATGAAAGTTCAGCCACATTAGATAAAAGTCCTTTTTTTTTTGCCAGAGCTATTTTTAGTATTTTTTTTTAGTATTTATTTGATTTGTCAATTGCTGACAAGATCCAGATATAAGAATAAATATAGTTTTAAATACATGAGATAGATACTTACAAGAAAAATAAAAAACAATAGGGCAGTGACGGTAGGCATGATTGGTGCGCTTATGCGCACCCCCTACAGGCCTCTTAGGAAGTGGGTGAGGTCAATAGTAGACAGTCTAAGGTTAAAGTCTAATCTATTAAGATTAAAATCTAATCTATTGTTGAAGAATGATAAAGGCAGTGATGGGATTCAGCCAGTTTACCGGGATTCAGGCAAACCAGTTGTTAAATTACCACCCAACCCTGCTAACAAAGTGGATCCTGGGCACTGAACTATGCTGCAATGGAGAAATGGATACAGAGGGGACGGCACAAGGGAAGGAGGAGGCCGCTTTCCCTCTTTCTTCTCCCTGCTCCCCCTCCTTCCCTCATGCTGTTTCCTGTTTCTCCATTGCAGCACAGCGCACAGGAACCACTTTGATAGAGGGGGTGGTGGTAACTTAAAAACTGGTTCGCCCAGGGTTCAATGAACAAAGCATCTGCTTCTAGGATAGTTCACTGTTTTAAGGGCCATCACTGGATCAATGACAATATTATGTTTTGTCTTTTGATTCTTTTTCTCTGTCTCTTTTTTTTTGAAGCAACTGCTAACCAGTGGGAAAGATAGCTGTCTAGGGCATTCACTAAAGGGGATGGGGAATACAGGCATCACAACTGAACCAACCTGACGCTAGCATTAAACTGCAATAAGCCAGTATACTAGAGATTGTGTGGTGTGGGTGTGTTCCTTCATTCAAATCAAGCATTGATCCATTGTTGTGAGAGGAATTGACTGAACAGCTACTTATCCAAACCTGATATCATGGACTGACAAAGAACTTTCATGCCTAAGGAAAGATTATAACTTAGGCAGGATTATAAAATTTAGGCTTTCGTGCCTAAGGCAATATTATAACTGGTTTCTAGCCTTAATCACTAGACCAACAAGACTCTCGACTTATAGTATTACATGTGTTAAACATTGGTAGGAATAAAAAAAAATTACTACCAGTTCTGTGGGGGTGACTTGATGGATGTGGCTTGGTGGCAGTGGTGGGATTCAAACTTTGTACTACTGGTTCTGGGTGTGGCTTGGTGGGCATGGCAGGGGAAGGATACTGTAAAATCTCTAGTCAGAGGTAGTATTTGCCGGTTCTCCAGACCACTCAAAATTTCTGCTACCGGTTCTTCAGAGCTGGTCAGAACCTGCTGAATACCCCCTCTGCTTGGTGGGCATGGCAGGGAAGGATAATGTAAAATCTCTATTCCCATCCCATTCCAGCGGAAGGTTACTGCAAAATCTCCATTTCCCTCCCCACTCCTGGGGGAATGTTACTGCAAAATCCAATTTCTTCCCCACCCCACGAACCTACTTTCCAGCTCTTTTCTCCTGTGCAGAGCAACCAAAGAAGACCCAGCCCATCAGCTGGGACTCAGGAGGCAGAGAATATTTCCACTACCGGTTCTCCAGAACTAAGCAGAACCTGCTGAATACCACTTCTGGTGTTACATTATAGCAGTGGATTCTCTCTTAGCTTTATGATCTATATATCAAAGAAGACTGTAATAATGTTCAAGAAATGGCAAAGCTTATTAAATAATCACCATTGAATCACTCCAGAGCAATTTGAGAGCACCTGATCCAGTCCAACACTATGAAGTAATATGAGAAATGATTCAAAGATTCAGTTTAAAAGACTGATTTGATAGACTAATTTGATAGAAGACTGATTTAATGGAACTACCTCTTCACCTCTCTGACAGCCCAGCTGTTGCTTATTTCCCTAGATTACTGGAGGGACTCCAGCCAAATGTAGAATTTGATTGGATCAAAACTGTCCAATTTATGGCCATCCTTTGCCTCCCTCCTGTGATCTCAGCAATGGAAGAATGCCCGCAAAACCAACATCCCTCTACAGAAAGAAATAAAAGCTTGTGATTCCTTCCCTGAAGAACACAATCCAACTGTTTGCAGGAAACACTACACAAATACTTGTAATCAGAGCATTGAGCTAAATGAAAGGGATAAGAAAATGTGTTGCCTTTGGCTTTGGAACCTAGCTTGCAATTTAACAGTTCTTTAGGAAAAGGGAGGCAGGGGGGAAGATGGGGAGGTCACAGTAAAATTAATATAAAACTTTGCTACAAAATGATAGTGAAAGGTTAACTCAGGGAAGTCAGAAATGAAGCCAAGAATCCAAAGGCTGTGCAGAAAGTTTGAGGAGGATCGGGGAAAACATTACCTCAGTGGACCTCAACTTAAATAAAAATTGCCTTCCAGAAAAGGAAAACATTTAAAGATGGCATGGACATTGCAGGATCCTGTAAATAGGTTGTGTTACTTTGGGGAAACAGTGCAAACAGGGGTCTTAAAATCAGGGTATGTTTTGTGGTATTTCCAGAGATTGATTTTTTTTTTTTAATTTGTGGGTGGAAGAGTAGGGAACTTGCTTTGGCTATTCTACTTGTCCCTTTTTCAAGACTTTTCAGTATTTGAAAGGAACACTTCAGTACTAGCTTGCTTTCTAAAATTTCTCATGTTCCTGTTAGACAACTAATTAAATCAGGAATAAAATACCAGGGTTGAAAAGGGGACTTTCATATGTATTTGCCATAGGAGTTGATTTGCAAAACATGGACCCTAATCAACAGAACAGAATAGCACTTGTAGTTAGCAAGAGCGCTTAAACTTACATACCACTTCATAGTGCTTTCCAGAACTCTCTGAACAGTTTACAATGTCAGCATGTTGCCCCAAACAAGCTGGGTCCTCATTTTCTTCATGTCATGAAGGCTGAGTCAACCTTGAGCCCATCAGGATAAAACTCCAGACTGTGGGCAGAGTTAGCCTGCAATACTGCATTCTAAGGACTGCATCACCACATGAATTCATTTCTGATATTTCCCTAGAAAATACAACTTGACTGCATCTATCATCTTTTAAATGGTTTTTAATCAACCACTTAAGCCAGGAACATTATTAGCCAGGACTGATTTAAAATATATATATTCAACAGCATTGGAAAACTACATCAGGCCAATCCTGATACAGCAGAACCAATCTCTTCCCATTAATGGTTTCAAACATGATAAAACTGTTTAAATCATGATAAAGTTATCTCACAGCTAAATATTTCAAATTTTCTGAAATTCTGGACATTAATCCCAGGAATGCAAATTTTGTGTACATTTTTAGTTATTAAACTCTGTGTCTATCTGTATGAATGAGAGATTTTTCCTTACAATCTTCATTAACTCACTTATTTTGTTTAAACTCTGATTTTTAACTCATTCTTTTCTTTTTTGCTCCAGCAAAAGCCAGTCTGTGCCTATTCACAAATATATGACCTCTGAATAGAAGTCAGATTTATTGATATAGGTCGTTGGATTAAGTCAGAGTGTATCAATCAAAGATTGTCCAGTATTTACAAATTTCATCAAATGTAAAGTGAACTAGATACTGTAATTATGTATAGTACCCTTATCAACCCTTTGGTTTTCTCTTCCTTCAACTTCTTCCCATAGAAAAGGATTAAGGACCTGCAATCCCCTCTTTAACAACGTGACTTACAATGGAGCAGGTTATTTTAACCTTCTGGGTTCAGAATAAATCCTTCTTACAGTATTGAAAGAGCCAGCAATATTATGCAAATCAGATGGAAGTACATTAATTCACTGAGGAAATACATATTTTATAGCTTTTGAACAAATTCCTCATACAGGACAATTTGAAGAAAACATTATTAACCTTTATGTTTGGTTACCTGGAAAGAGATGAACAGTGTTATGTTAAGATGGTTGCTTTTGCAGGTTTGGATTTTGTAGCTCCCCCTGGGTAAATGATAGCAGATGGTTCCCAAGTGAATTTGGAGGGAAGTGTTTGCTTTCTAATTTTCAGCTGAGGAAGGTTTCTGTATTCTTTTAAAGCTTCAATTCATCATTCCCTCCTTTGCTCCTGACAAATATGGCTCTCTTTTTTTTCTCCCCTGCCCTTTTGGAGAACCAAAACGTTATTTTGAAACTGTGATATCTCTCTCTCATGAAGTGAGGAAATAATTCAGGCTTGAATCACTGCAGACATAGTCAGAGAAAGAGAGACTGCTTTTTTTCCCCTGAAAAAAATGACTCACATGTGTGCCAAATTAAGCCCCATTCATACCAATCTCTTTGAATGAGGAGCATTTTTCCATCATTTCAGGTAGAGTTTGCTGATGACAGAATTGCCAGGAACCCACATTTAAGAAATATGACTAACGCCAAGTATAACGTAGTTTTGGGTAAACCTAAATGGGTTCCCTCTCTGGATGGAGATCCTGGTCACATTATCAGACTGAAATACTCTTCCTCCAAATAGCTGTGACTAACACTCTTGAAACTTTCTCCAATTGACTTTGATAATACTAGATTGAAGGCATCATGATGGCTGAGATCAGCTATCAGGTGCTGCTTTTAGAAAGAAAAGCTGGGGAGAAAAAGGTGATGGGTAAGCCATTTCCTGAGATGTCACTCATTCAGGGGTGTCAAACATGGCCCACGAACTGGATGCATCATGCGCTGGTCACACCCACTTCCGGTTTAGTGAAGGGGGAGGGAAGTTGTAATATGTCACATGATGACAATGTGTCATCATGAGTTTGACACTCCTATGACTAGTTAGTTAAGGTTGTGCTATGTTGATGATGACCTAATCAGTCAATTTGGGGGGGAGGGGGGAATGAATGAAAAACTTCTGAGAACTTTGCATGATTAACTATGGCCACTGCAAAAAAGGCCCAACAGCACCTGAACTTTCTGAGGTTGCTGAAAAAGAATGGTTTGGGTGAGAAGTTGCTGGTTACTTTTTACTGGTCTACCATCGAGAGCATTTTGGCATACTGTGTAATGGTGTGGTATGCTGGATGCTCTGCAGTGAATAAGAAGATGCTCCAGAGAGTTATAAACACAGCACAAAAAATCATCGGTTGCTCTTTCCTCTTTGGAAGAGATTGCAAAGACCAGACTCCTCTCTAGAGCACTAAAAATCTCCACAGACCGTTCTCATCCTGGACANTATTGAGAAACAGTTTCTTTTCCAAGGCAATAATTGTCTTGAATCAAACAGTGCATTTGTGATTTATTATAATTATTTTAATTTTTAAACTCTGTAATGTGATTGTGATGTGGTGTTTGGGACACTGTGCTGGAGTAGCTTTCAAATTTCATTGTATTCGTGGAATGCAATGACAATAAAGGTAGTCTAGTCTAGTCTCGTCTCAAACCATTCCAAAAGAATCAATAATGACCTGCTAGCTATCTCTAAAATGCCTGAAATACTTCTCTGCCCTTAGTATTTAGCAAGGATAAAGGAGGGGAAATTTGTTTCAATAGGAAATTAAGCAAATCTGGGCAATATATCTATATATGCAGCCCTTCGCTAAAAACTGTTAAATAAATCTTAAAGTATGTTTATTTTATTTCATGTGACATTATGGTAATTATGTTTTGAATTGATTTTTACTGCTCATTTTAGAGGGGCAAAGATAGATTTGACCGAATAATTTCACGTGCAATTATATTTTTTTGTCAGGAAATCTGTACATTGTTATAGTTGTCAATATGCCTTCAAGCAACATTTTGACATTTGTATGGAAATGGAAGCAAATTGCAAAAAGAAATATTCCATCACAAATAGTTGTTTATATATCCAACATTACTAGACCCTACTAGTTACATTACTCTACTAGTAATAAAGATAATTCCAGAAATCCAAGTGGTTCTTTCCTGAATTTGCCAGCCTCAAAAGCCTTGTCAATATCTAAAAACAAAGAAATATGTATAGATTTTATTTAACTACAATTAAAGAATATTATGTAATTTCATGACTGCCAGTTAAGTGCTACTTCTCATTCAGTTATGGATAGATTATTTTTAATGCATTAAATCCTCACAGATGGTATAGGAGGGTTAGCAAGAATTTTTCCAGAGTGCAAGCTGTGTTTGTAATCTCCATATGTAGCATGCATTATCATTCATCACTATATGCTTTCTTGCTTAATGACCAAATACTTTACAATTATCTTAAGAATCTGTTGGATTTTTTTTTCTTACAACATCCCTTTTCATAAATATGACAAGTTCATTTTCTTCTCCTGCTTCTTTCTTAGTAGTTCCTCATGGCCCAGTTATCTTCCAGGGGATACCACTTAACTCTAGTATGAGAGATAAATAGGGCACTCACACTTTGTGTTACATTTTTGGAAACTAAAAAATAACAATGCTAACATTCAAATAATTTAGATAGTGTTATCTCCTAGTGTTATCTCCTGTACAATGCAGAAGCAGTGATGAGAAGTCTCCGCATTTTCTTTCTCCCTTTGGGATGCTTTCAGAGGCACATCACTGAAATCAAATTTCACTGTTTCAAAAAGACAATGTGTAAAACAAACACAAATTATTTAAAAATAAATAAAATACAACTATTCAATGTGGAAGAAGTTAATTACAAAACTGCTCAGATAACAGTAATATGATAACTTGTACATAAGTCAAGGAAGAAAATGCAGTGCTCTTAACTGACCACTAATAAGGAACCCAGAGAACATTAAGACTATAAAGATTAGATCTTCATAGTCATAGGTTGAAATACGAATAAAGGCTGAAAATAAACAACCAGCTCCTTACTTGTATGGAAAGAGAAAGAAAATGAGACCAAAAAACAAAAGTCAAAAACACTCCAATTATTTCCAATGGGATGCATACTGAAGAATATCAAAAAGGAGTCAGTGTGTATTTCACTGATTATTTTAAAAAAGCATTTGATTGTGTTGATAACATCACTTTGTAGAATGTACTTATACAAATGGAAATACAAGAAATACTCATAATTATCATGCAAAACCTATATACAGGTCTGGAAGCCATAGTCCACATGGAACACAAGATGAAAAAATTTAACTCCAGGTTGGCAAATGAAGTAGACAAGGCTGTATACTCTTCCCTTATTTATTCATCTATATGTTGAATTAGACGTACGAATTGGTTTAAAACTGGAAAAAGAGATATCACTAGCCTATGCTATGCTGATGGCACTAAGAACAGTTGATCTGCAAGCCTCTAGTAATGAAAGTCAAAAAGCATAGTGGAAAAAAATAAAAATAAGGTAAATATAAAGAAGACCACATTAGTCACAAGAGATGCAACAACCAGCTTTAGAACTGACAGTGAAAATTTTGAAGCAGTGGATTATCTTCTACCTTTTAGAAATGATAAGCTATTATTTAAAAAAAACAGCAATCAAGAGATAAACCAAAGATCACACCTGGAATAGTTGCAAAACCATGTAACAGGTATACATACTCTGAGGTGTTTCTATACCTACAAAGATCAGAATTATACAGGTAATGGTTTTCCCCTGTGACAATCTATGGAAGTGAAAATGGGATTTTGGAAAGCAGGATATAAGGAGTATTTATATTTTTAATGTTGGAGAAAATGCCTGAGAATGTCATAAATAATAAAGGAAACAAAGAAATGGATCATTGAATGACTCAATCCCAGAGGTCTTATATGAGGCACAAATGATCAGACTCAAATTTTCATATCTTGGACACCTTATGCAAAAAAAAAAATGTTGTTCCCTTGAGCAGTCTACACAGGTAATCCTCAATTTATGATACCAAATGGGCCTAGAATTTCTGGCACTAACTGATACAACTGTTATATGAGCTATGCCTGGTTTTATGACCTTTTTGCCATGGTCATTAAGTGAATCATGTGTCCATTAAACAAATCCAGCTTTCCCCCTGAGACTTTGCTTATCGGAAGCCCCCTGTCCCAAATGATGATCATGTGACCCAGGGGTGTTACAACCCATCATGAATCTTGGCTGGTTGTGCCTGAATTTTGATCATATGACTGTAAGGATACTATGAGGACAGGTCACAAAACACTTTTTTCAGTGCCCTTGTAACTTCAAACAGTTAAAACAAACAGTTGAAGTTGAAGACTACTTTTAATGAATGAAGGTGAATATATGTGTCCCAGGATAATGTTGCAGGGCCCAATCTGGGTTGGTCACTGGGCTCAGAGATTTAGTCTTCCGAGCTTTTGTATTCGTGCTGGAGCCCATCCTCAGGGACCTTCTTACAGTCTGCTAGAAAGAAGTTCTCTGAAATCCAAAAGCACAGAAGACTAAACCTCTTGTCCCAGTGACTAACCCAGGTTGGACCCTGCAATACTGGGAAAAGTGGAAGGAAAGAAAAAGAGAGAATGATCAGCAATCAAATGAATGAGCACAGTTATAGAAACAATGAGTGCATCCTTGGAAAAGATGAATGACCAGTTGGTTTAGATTATCCTGGAGGAAAAATAAAATGCATCTGTATGGTTGCTAAGAGATTACATTATTTTGATGGCATACAATGAATCAATCAAATACTATACTATTCACCAGTTAGATTATTTGATCAACTTTAAAAGGTTTTTGGGGTGGTTTTTTGGAATTGTGGAAGAATTCAGCTCAGAATGTAGAGGAAGCTGAGCAAAGAGGTTATTGGCTATTGCCCATCATGCATCCATCACATCTGGAATGGATACTGAAATGGACTGATGATTGCTCAGGGAAATACTTTTATAGCTTCGAGATATGTTTTTATTAAACTCAATGACCACTTTTGCAGACATATTAATTACTACTCTTTGCAAGTTCTTAAATTTCTCATTTTACTGCAGTTTTTGTGAGAGAGCAGGGATCCAATTTCTACAAGTGCAAAGACTCTGTGTCCTTAAATGGTGTCATTAAGTTTCATAAAAAGATTTTACCTTTTTTAAATGGAAGATTTCACACACAGTACTGTAGCACAATGTTTTCCACAACCCATTAGCCCAAAGAACAGAGAGAGAGAGAGAGACTGCAGTTCCACAGCGTTGACTATGTTGTCTTTTGTGAATGTAAACCACAGACAAATAATAAAGTAATGGAAATCTTAGACCAAATAATAACATCATAAAGAATTTTGTTTATGATGGAAACAGAAACCCACAAGAGCAATGCAAAACAGCTCTTGTGGGTGCCCAACTTTATAAAGTTTTTGATGAGTTTTACATTATTCTGTTCAATTACCAATAAGGGTATTATTAGAACACCACTGAGCCTGATGCTTGCAGTGAGTAACTCTGAATTATATTTTGTAATGTTTCCCGACAAAAAGATTGACTAGTAGAAAAACTCTGCAATTGAATCTATGGTAATAGATCAGACCAATGGCATCAATCTATGTCTGAGCATAATAGTTTCCCATTCCCACTGTAATGCTGAGAAATGGAATTTGCAACACTGGCTTCAGTTTTTTTGTTTTGTTTAGCATTGCTTTGCTTTGTTTAAACTAAAGCCCCGGTCCCACTGCACTTATGTATGCAAAGAGGATGTAAAACGTTAAAAAAAACTTGCCATTCGTTGGAAAACGCTATGCATCTGTTGTGTACTCACTGCATACGTGTTTCATACGCTCTATCCGTCGAGCATCCATC
>BHFT01027217.1:0-23940 GCA_004320025.1 Laticauda laticaudata
TGAACACAAAAATGCAGTAAAAAAGCTGCGAACCCACTCCTCTACTAGTCCAATCATCATGAAAGCCACAGTCATAGCATCATACTTCAATGGCACCACAATAATCCCTAGCCACTATGAGAAACCCAAGCCACAGAATCATCAGAGAAGCCTATAGAGATTGACAAAAAGACCTGAAAGCAATGAAATAGAAGAGCATATTCACCAGACTGTCCAAAAATCATTTGGAAGCCTTGCACTCAACAAATGAGAAAGATCTCCACACCACCAAGCCAGGCAAACACCTGGTCACAAACTATGACTCCACTCTGATGCCTCCAACTCCAAACACACCCCCACCAGCACTCAGATGAAACCTAGCTCTACTATATATGATAATAACGCCGTCCTTTCACGCGAAGCTCAAGCTGCACTGAAAGCTCCAAACAGAACAGAGTGTCCAGCCAATCAAAGCAACAAAACAGACAGAAAGAAAAACCCAGAAAACACCAATTCAAGGTTCAAACTCCATAGATTGTCACATAAACACAGACCAAGACTCCCACAACAATCGGATTATGACAAAAAAACATTGCACACGAATCAGCTAATCCAAATGATCTTAATAACTTGACCTGTGAGTACTCTCTGCTACTCTGCCCAAAATACCACACGTGGTCAGTATCAAAAGGTAGTCCTTACGCGCTGATGAAACTGCAGTAGCATATGAAGATCCTGCTAGGATCCGTACTATGTTTGTAGCTGAACCTACTATATGAAAAATGACTATTTACATCTTATGCTGCCCTACGAAATCTGTAGCTATAATGCACGGACACTCACAATATGAGGGATAACATACCCATAGGTAAGCTGTGACGCACACAGTAATGACTCCAAACTAATATATATTACTATATATATACTCTATCATTACATACATACATTATATACATACATACATACATACATACATACATACATATAATATATATATATATATATATATATATTACAATAGAGAGCCTGATGATGGCAGATTGAGATTTCTGCCGATAATGTTTGCAACAACTTTTTTAAAACAGCACAATTGATGATTGACCCTGGGAAAAATAACCCAAACAAAGCTGTAAATACCAAAACATTTTTAAGTACCCGTGTGAAAACTTAACATAGTATGAAGCAGTTCAGCTTGCGGGCTCTTTGTCGGTAGTTAAGCCCACGTCAGTTGTAGTCTTTTTCAAAGCTTGGTAGCAATTTTTTCTGCCAGAATCTATTCCCGATTCAGTCCATATGCGTATCTTCCATCGCCCTGAGTTCGTCCAATATGATAGCCCTGACCCACATACCCGAACTCAATACCAGAGACCTGATGATGGCAGATGAGATTCTCGCTGTGAAACGTTTGGCTACATCTAAAAGCAAATACAATGACGTGGGATAAACCTAAGGAAGAGAACTAGCACATCTAATCACGACATCATTTATCTATTATATGCTTCATATCTATATCTTATCTATATCTATATCTATATCTATATCTATATCTATATCTTTCTATCTTTCTATCTTTCTATCTTTCTATCTTTCTATAATCTTGTAAGCGATTGACAAATTAAAAAAAAATAAAAAATAAATAAATAAAGATGATTCATGGCCTGGACGCTAAAACATATGAAGAATGGTTGCAGGAACTAGGTATGTCTCATCCAATGAAAAGAAGGACTAGTAGTGACATGATAGTAGTGTTCCAATATCTCAGGGGCTGCCACTAAAAAGAGGGAGTCAAGGTATTCTCCAAAGCACCTGAGGAGAGGACAAGAGCAATGGGTGGAAACTAATCAAGGAGAGAAGCAACTTAGAACTAAGGAGAGATTACCTGACAGTGAGTTCAGTAAGAAAATTGATGTAATTTACTAAACAAGCTAAATACAAAAGAACATAAATGGGAAAAATTTCTCTATGTATAGTTTGAAAGTGAAGATGTTTATATAATCAATGTTTTATTTATATAATTTCCTTCCCTCCCCTTTCCTAATGAGAACTGTAAATAATAATTCTTATTATATGAAATTTTTTAACATGTGCAACATTTATCATTTGATGTGTTTTCTGTTGCCTATTTTTCAAGGTTAGTTCCAAGTAAACTTGGTAGAATATGTATTTATATAGGTGTCTATGTATAATGAATGTAAAGAGAAAGAAAAATATGTAGAGAATTCATTTTGAACAATGAGTATGCAGTGGCAGCCAAAAAAGCCAATGCAATCCTAAATTGCATTAACAGGGGGATACAATCGAGATCAAGTGAGGTACTAATACTACTCTAAAAAGCCTTAGTAAGATTACACCTCGAGTACTGCATCCAGTTTTGGTTACCACACTATAAAAAATATGTTGAGACTCTAGAAAAATTACAGAGAAGAACAACCAGGATGATTAGGGGACTGGAGGCTAAAATATACAATGAAGAGTTCAGGAACTGGGCTTGGCTAGTCTAGTGAACAGAAGGACCAGGGGAGACATGATAGAAGTCTTCCAATATTTGAGGGGCTGCCACAGAGAGAAGGGGAGTCAAGCTATTTTCTAAAGCTCCGGTAGGCCACACAAGAATAATGGATGGAAACTGAACAAGGAGAGATTTAACCTGGAAGGAAATAAGGAGAAACTTTCTGACAGTGAGAACAATCAATCAATGGAACAGAAATTGCCTTCAGAAATTTTGGGACCTTCATGATTGGAAGCTTTCAAAAAGAGACTGGAGTCCCATCTCTCAAAAATGGTGTGGGGTCTCCTGCTTGGGTGAGGGGTTGGACTAAATGACCTACAAGGTCTCTTCCAACTCTGTTAATCTATAATAAGGATTTCCAGAAATAAAATGTGGCAATTATGACCCTCACAAATATCAGACATAATATTTACTTAAACTTAATAACAAGTGTTCATCATTAATTATTTTTATGCATTGGCTTTTTTTTTTACTATTCTTTAAAGTTATGTATGTTAGATTCTATCATTGTAAGCCTTCCTTTCTGCCAATCTTTTATGGGCATTATTTCTGTACAGTACCTGCCTCACCACTTCTGGAATAATGGGATCTTAATGGACCTCCCTTTTCATTCACAAACATCGTAAACATCATCAGGGTTTATATTCTAGATGGCTGCTTTAGGCAGGGGTGGAATTCTACTGGTTCAGACTAGTTCAGGCGAACCCCTTGTTAAGACAATCAGCTGGCTCCAAACCGGTTTGCTCCGATGAGCATGTGGGCCTGTCCACTCTTTACTGTGCTTTATGTCTTTTCGTTGGAGCACAGCTGATTCACATTCACATGTACCTCAGCTGTTTTCTTCAGCTGCAATTGAAGGTAAGTATTAGTTTTTTAAATGTGGAGCATGGAGCATAAAGTTGAACCGGTTGTTATAGCAGTTGAATTGCACCCCTGGCTTTAGGGAATAGTGTCAGCAGTTAGGCTCAACAACTGAATCATTTCTTTATGAGTCCGAATGTATAAATCCTTTACCCCAAGGTGTAGTGCTGGCTGCCAGCTTGGCTGGCTTAAAGCCAGGATTGAAGCAATTTGTTTAAATCATGGGAATCAATGCTTGTTAGCTGAGGCCTGGAAAGTCTGTGATATAATCAACTCTGAAGGCCATCTGTTAAGAGTCCATCTGACTTCCTAGTGCAGTGAAAACAAGGAGAAATGTTCTGAGTGTGAGAAGATTCAACCAATGCCTTCAGAAGTTGTGGGAGCTTCATCATGGAGGCTTTCAAGAAGAGACTGGACTGCCAGTTGTCAGAGATGGCATAGGGTCTCCTGCTTGGGCAGGGGTTGGATTAGATGACCTACAAGGTCCCTTCCAACTCTGTTAATTAGTAAGATCTGTAATTGGTCTCTGTGAAAACAGATTGCTGGAATAGATGGGCCAGAGGTCCAATCTTGCAGAGTACTGCCCATATGCTTATGTTAGCCAGCTGTGGAGAAGCTCATGGTACATCTTAAATGTACAGCAAATCCAAGAAGATCCTGCCTTCATTGCTGAAAAGTTCATCTTACTGATTAACAGAGTTGGAAGGGACCTCGTAGGTCATCCAGTCCAACCCCCCCTCTGCCCAAGCAGGAGACCCTATACCATTTCTGACAAAAGTCAGTCCAAACTCTTCTTGAAAGACTCAAGTGATGAAGCTCCTATCTGTATGACCCAGCCAGAAATGTTTGAACAAGGTTTTCAGACTTGATTGACATGTGGGGTTTCTTGTGCTAATATGGCCTCTCAGTATGCTGCTTCTCCACCAGAGCTTCTTTAGATTGCACTCTCTCTCACTTTATTTTGACTCCTTAAAGGCCCAGTCCCACTGCACTTACAGATGCAAAGAGGATGTAAAACGTTTAAAAAAGCTTGCCATCCGTTGGAAAATGCTATGCATCTGTTGTGGTACTGACTGCATACGTGTTTTCATACTCTTCTAATCATTATCATCCATTAAGACATCTGCTGTAATCCTCTCTGCAACTTCTGGCCATCGCTCAACTGCACCATCCGCTGCAGCTGAAAATGGAAAGAGGCGAGGAAACAAACAGGTAGACGGGAAACGTCTACACAGCTTTAGTAGCACAGAAATAGAAAGGACAGTAAGCGTATGCATCTCATATATAAAGATTTAAAAATGGAACAAAACGTTTGTAATCCTGGGATGTATCTCATATATTTAGGATGTCTGGAGTATGTCTAGATAGTATGATAGAAGGACAGCCTTAGTGGACAACCGATATTTCAAATAAAAAAGGGGGAGGATCATCTGAATCTCAGTATGAGTCCAGCAGCCAATGGTGTACAGACCCTTTCACCCTTGGTCTTGGTCTTCCACATGCAATGCAATTGTTTCCACGCATGGTCATGACACAGTCGTATGCAATAGTTGCGCTCATTCATCCACGCAGACCACAACCTGTTTTCAGACTGTTTCAACCTTTTATAAGAAAGGAGAAACAGGAGACGTCAAGAGCTGTGTGGGTCCAGGATGGATCATGAGGAAGAATTGGAGTTTGGACTGTATGACAGTTGATTGGTGGAGCTGGAGGAATGAAGAACCTTCGTGCTTCCATCACTTCATGAGGATGCCACCAGCCAATGGTTTGACGAACTTGTAGAGCGGTTCTGAGATCGCAGGTTGACGCAAGCCTAGCACCAAAAACTTTGCGTTCGCAACTCTGGACCTTGGACTGAACAGGTGGCAACTGCCTCTTTGCAACAGCCTGGCCTCTGGAACCACATACAGAAACATACAGTATGCATGGAGGGTGCAAACAACAGCAGACACAGCAAAGTGGTCAAAGAAGGTGGTAACCAGGCCATCATTGAAGAATACGTGGAGGAGGCTCCTCAGGTGCCCCACCACTGAACAAGGTTGGAGAAACTTGCAGAAGAGTGGTATCAGAGGTGAACTTTTCCCACACAACTCCCCTACCTTTGGGAACCTATAGATGGCATAGCACGTGGCCCCTGCAAAGCTCCAGCCAACTGCAGGGTCCACTTTAATTACAACTACAAGGGCTTCTTCAGTATCATCCTCTTTGCAATGGTTGATGCTGACTACAAATCATCTACATCGATGCTTCAGGCAACGGGTCAGCTTCAGAGGCCAGGTATACAAACGCAAGTTGACCTCAAAGATGGGCTGGAAGATGCAACCTCAATCATGGGTTTTGCCCAGAAATCCAGAACGCCCCTACCCAATGACACACAAGAATGTTGCCCTACTTCATCGCTGGTGATGAAGTGTTTCTCTCCTCAGAACCTACCTCATGAAGCCGTACACTTCAAGATACCTCACCCGTGAGAGGGATCTTCAACTAGCAGGCTGTCCAGGGCAAGACGGGTGGTGAGAACGCCTTTGGCATCCTGGACAAGAAGTTCGCAGATACTTCTACCATCGCCAAGGCAGCATGAAACACAGAGACTGTGAAAGTGGAAGCTTGCTGCATCCTGCACAATCTCATGTGCATCCGCTACCGCAGTTGTTGCAGAACAGAATATGTGGACGCATCAACAAAGGAAATGGGGACATGGAGGCCTGGTGAATAAGGAGGCCAAGGACGTAACCTGATAGATCCTGTGGATGTACAAGGCTCCAACAGAGCTTCATGTGAAGGGAAAGAAGCAGCACAAACTCCTGAGACACTGGTTGCAACTCCGCCAAGCTGGAAGCAGTGAGTGGCAAGACAGGATGATAGATGATTAATGATGCTTCCTTGAAGACTGTTTACATAACACTGATGAAATTGGGTGCCATGTTATGTTGAGGTGGTCTACCAATGAATAGGGGCAAATTAATAAAGAGCTTGTTTATTTTAAATGTGTTGATCAATGAATAAATTGTTATTGATTAATAAAGGTCCATATGTGTGGCAGCTGGGATGATGGACCATACAGTCCCACTATGCTTGCACTGGAGGTTTATTAATCCCAACAATATCCTTATTATGCCCAGCAAGCATGGCAAAGGCTTTAACCATTTTTCAAAAGTTTTCACCAACACTTTATTAAAGTGAAAAAAAATGAACCAAGTGTCTTTAAGCAAAGATAACCTTTATTAACTTTCTTAGGTAAACTTTATGACTTAATTAAATAAGCAAAATGAACCTAAGTACAACTGTATTAAGTGTGTTCAAGCAAAGATAACCTTTATTAACTTTTCTTAAGGTAAGCTTTAATGACTTCATTAATAAGCAAAAATGAACCAAGTAAAGTGTCCTAAGCAATTTAAACTTAAGCAAGTAGCAACTCAGTCCTCTGGACACTATTCTCAGTCCCTCTGAGTCATGTCCCATGGTCTCAGCTGGTTAAGCGGGCAGGGACTGGTGGGAGGTGGCTTTGTGGCTTGATTGCTGGTCCTGAGGCACCATTGGGTGGCTTTGGCCCCGAAGGGTACAACAGGTGGTGGGGTGTTCAGGAAGCTATCCGAGAGCTGACTCAGTCCGCGGTGAGGTTGAGAGGCCCTTCATGACAGGACTTGAGATGTGAGGACAAATACTGATGACGATTGTCCGTTGCACGGCCTTTTGGCTCTGGGGTGGAGGAAGGAGGAGTGGTAGTGGGGCCTGTCTGGTCTGCAGCTGGGTGAGGAGTGGTGTCTGTGGCGTGCGATGAACCTGGGCCTGGAACTGGGAAGTTTCTGCTTCTTGCTATGGGAAGTCCTGGTGAGTTGTAGCCTTGGTAGTTGGGGGCTGTTGAAATCTGTGGGAAGGGCGTGACATTGCTGGGCTGGAGGAGCAGACCTGGACTGGGTAGGAGCAGTTCAGCTGGGCCTGGAGGGTTGTTGCAGTAAGTGCTGTGGAATCTTCTGCTTTATCACCTGGTACTGGCCTCGGGGCAAGGTCCCTCAGGGTCTGGCTCACGTAGGTGATAAAGGTCTTCCGGTCCGAGGAGTGGTGATGTTGCTATGGACCAGCTGAGAGAGAAGTTCCTGTGAATGGTCTTCATTGTGTCTCTGATCTCCAAAGAGCACACTGTTGGTCTGGCCCTCCAGTCTGCCTCTCTGCTGCATCCTGTGGAGCTGGGGGTGGGGGTGGGTTGGCCTCTGGTGGCTCCTGCTTCTTCCTCCATTTGTGACAGGGGATCCTCCAGTCCGCAACGGTCATGGGGAGTGCAGCTGTTGGGGGGGGCCCTATGCCGTGGGGCCCTCTGAAGACACTGCCTGGACAGGGTAGCTGGCTCCTGGCTGGAAAGAGTACTGGCTGATACTGTGGGCTGTCTGAGGGAGAAGGGGTCTCAGAGGGGGCTGCTTTTGGTGGTGGAGCTCACTACTCACAGGAAAACGCACTTGGGCCATGGATGTACATCTCCAGTCAGTGAGCTTGACAGAGCCTGCCCGGATTTCTTTGGGAGGTGTCGCTTGGCCATATGCCCAGGTGTGCAATGTGCTTCCACCATCGCCCAGGAGTTACTTCTGCAGTGGTAGCCCCGAAGGCCTCTCTGTCATGTCTCTCCAAGCTGCCTGCATCTCTTGGTGTTGCAATAACAGTCTGTGGCCCTTTCTGCGTCAGAGGTACTCGTTCTCAGCTCAGCCATTCCAACATCCACATCCCTCAATGCTCCTCGGAAAGGTGTACTGTTTCCTCTCTCCCTTCTGCTTCCCTTGCGCTCTTCGCTCCTCTGGCAGGGGCTTGAACAGGGCCTTCAGGGGCCTTGCGCAGCAGGGCTTCAGGGGCCTTGAGCAGCAGGGCCTTCAGCAGCAGGGCTTTGGAGGGCCTTGGGGGCTGGTTCAACCACGAGCAGCTAGCAAGCAGCAGACGCTTCAAGTCAGTGCGCAGGGGGTGGGGATGCTGGTTCTGGCCTTCTTGTCAGGGCTGGAAAGAGTAAGGCACAGGCTTTTCCTCTTCTTCCCTGATGATGAAACCATCGTGTTCCTGCTATGATGTATATGGCACAAATGTCTTTCCCCTGTATGCTGAACTGCATGCGTTTGTCTTTGCATCCTTTTATATCTGCGGAGCTGAACACAAATTCATACTCCCGCATGCGGCAGATGACACACTTGCATCCGATATACCATCCGCGCGCTCCCTTTGTAATCCTATAGGCGTCCTTGAATGCATCCTTACATCCGCTATGCATCCACCCCTTCCGTTGCGGCAGCTTCTAAATTCTCCCCCGAACCCCTTCGGAGGTGTCATCCATTCTATCCACTGTTATCCACGCTAGGCTTCCCTATGAAAGCATGCTATTTAAATCCTCGCTACATACTACCACATCCGTTCTTTTCTGTTCTGTTTATGCAAATTTTTGGCCAAGTTTCTCTTGTGATGACTAAATGGATGGAGCCACCCCCCAAATTTTCTCGTGCCGCTAATGTCCTTTATGCAATACGTTTTGCGTTCCGTTGGCGCAGTGGGACTGGGCCTTTTAAACTGTTAAAAGGCATGTTATAAGATCATGTGAGAAGAAAACCTGGTCTGTTTTCCACATCAGGAGAAAAGACACTGGAAATAAAATGGAGACTGACTGCAAGGAAATAAGCTTTATTTGGTTTCCAAGAAAACTCCAGTGAGAGCACGAAATGTGCCTAGGATGATTTACAAGATGGCTGAGTGAGCGGATGGATCAACATTGGACTTTGATTCAGTGATACATGACAAACTAACCGTTACCAAACTCTTATGGCATTTCCAAATCCCTTCATCAAAGTGGATTAGCTAGGCATTACCTTTTAAACAGGCAAGCAAATTGAATAAAAATAGGTGGCACTTAATCAAACCCTGGTGGTTCAGGCCTGAGCTCCATTCCAAAATCCAGGAAAGAAATACTTAGACTCTTTAAATTAGAGAAAAGATATCTTTTACTGAAAGTGAAGTGGTAGCAACAGCAAAGAATTCTGAAATCTGAGAAATTAGGACAAAACATTCAGCATATACAAAAGTGATGGAAGTGTTCCAACCCCCAAATAGTTCAGATGAAACTTCCAATTAGAAGTTGTAAATATGATCATGTGGGCCATCTTCAGATGATGATGAGGCCTCTGTACGCGTTTGACCTTGGCATACTTTGTAAATGGGTTGCAGTTGCACGAGAAAGAAAGCTAAAGTGAAGAATAGAAACTAAACTCTAATTGTATGCTCCCCCCCCATTTACAACAACAAAGAATGTACACACCTCCAAAGACTTGCACTTCCCAGACTTATCCCTACCCTCCATCCCCCCGTTTCTTATGAACAGCGCGATAAGGATGCAAAGGGATAGTAGAAGAATCTTGAAGGCTGAGACATTCGGCCCTTCCTAGAAAAAGGAAAAACGATCAGTCCTCAGAAAGAGAGAGAGGAGAAAATATAAAACAATTAAATACATAAACAATTACAAAAGAATGACACTCCTAAGGCTTATCAGGATACTTGGAAAGCCGAAATGCTTTGATGAACCTAGGGGCTTTAAAACAATCGGTTTTCCCATTAACCCTTTTCGGCTTGTGAAGAGGGGAAATGTTTCCAGGCTATAAAGATACTGGAGCTGACCCCTCGCATTTGCGAGAGTCCAGGATTTTCTTTAACTTCAAATGTTGGTTCAGCCTTCATCAGTATTGTATGGGAGGGTCAGCTTAGGATGGGTCTTAAATCAGAAGTATGTTCAGGCGCTTCATGCATAACTAACATGGAAGCACCGGATGAATTCGTCGAGAGTTTTCGGTAAGTTCAGGTGGACTGTTACAGGATTATAATCCGTTCAATTGTGAAAAGGACGCACCATATTTAGGACCGAAGCTTCTTTTGGACTTTTGAAGTGGTTTGCAGGTATCTGGTGGACAGGAAAGCTTTGTCACCCCACTTTATATAATTTCTTGTTGGAGAAAATCTTTTCTGTCTGCAAACTTCTTATGAGTTTGATGGGCCTGCCATCTAATGCTTTGACGTGTCATGGCCAGTTTTAAGTTGGATGTTGAGGTTATCCATTCATCCAACGAATGGATGTTAGGCTTTCACGAGGAAGTTCAGTATGGTACAAAATGCTTGTCCGTCGAAACTATTTAAATGGAGTAAATCCAGTCCTTACTTGTACGGAGTTGTTATATGACCACTTCGGCAATGGTAGTAAGTTGGACAGCCAGTTATCTTGTTGATTTAATTTAATGAACATCTAAGATACTGTTCTAACACTGGCGTTAGTTCTCTCACAGGCCCTATTGTTTTGAGGGTGGTGGGTGGAGCTTAAAGCCCTGGCAGAGCCTATCACTTCAGGAAATTTCTTTCCAAAAATTTGAGGGTAAACTGGAACCTCTCCTGTCAGAGATTCAATGCGTTCCGGAATGCCATGTAACTATAGATATGTGAAAATAAACAGTTTAGGCCAGCGTATTAGCAGAATGGAAATGCTTGGAACAAGGTATGCAATGGACTTGTTTGGAAAACAAATCGGTTACTACGTCAGATAAACCGTGTTTTTCCACCACTTTTCAGGTAAAACGGGCATTGCCCAAAAAGGCAATTAAGAGTTGTAAATCTAATCTTACAAAGCTTCTCCTCTGGAAATATTGAATTGTTAACTAGAGCAAACAAAACCTTTGCTAGACCAATACTTGATGTTATAAGTAGAAATTTGGTTATTACACCTGAGAATTAAAGAGCCGAACTGAAGCCATTTTGTGTTTGCAGTTTCATCTTTTAAAGCTCAGAACAGTTATGAAATGTGTTTTTGCTGGACAATTATACCAGATTGCAAAACTATGTACTCGGCATAAGTTAGAGGTATGTGCTGGGCCGCTCTGACATTATAAATCATGTTACAAGATATTAATGTTATAATCTTCTGGAATTTGAATAACAGAAAATCTGAATATAATGAATATAATGAAAAAGTTGGAAGTTGTCCATGAAAGGTTGGAACTTTTTATGAAAAGGTTGTATAACATTGTATAACATCCATATCTGGAAACAGGAAGTGTTATGTGATCATGTGATTTGATGAACCTAGATAAGCTGTATTTACTAACTTCCTCCTAGAAAATGTTTTTTTTTCTGGAGTAGAGGGGTCCAAATTTCAGTATTTTCCCTATTAAAGCATCCTATGGATCAGATTATCAAAAGTCTGTTGATTCATTTTTATGTACTTCTCACACTCGAATACAGCTCATCTGTCTGGAATTCACACTGTATATCAGACATTAATACAATTGAGCAAGTCCAGAAGTATTTCATGAGAAGAGTACTATACTCCTCTGCTCACAACAGAATACCCTATATCACCATGCTTGAAATTTTGGGATTGGACAATCTTGAACTACACCGCCTATGGTTGGACTTAAGCGTCGAACACAAAATTGTCTGCTACAATGTCCTACCTGTCAACTGCAGCTTCAACTGCAACAATACAAGAGAACACAACAGATACAAACTCAATGTTAACTGCTCCAAACTTGATTGCAGAAAGTACGACTTCAGCAACAGAATGGTCAATGCCTGGAATGCACTTCCTGACTCTGTTCTTAAATCCTCAAACCCCCACTCCTTTAACTTCAAGCTATCCACTATTGACCTCACCCCATTCCTAAGAGGTCTGTAAAGGGCTTGCATAAGTGCACCATCATGCCTCCCATATATTTATACTTATACCTATTATCTTGTAAGGGATTGACAAAGAGATTGTAAGAGATTTGCGACTCCCCTCTACCCAGCTGACAGTCTCCCCTTCCTCTGCCACCCCTATGAGGCAGCTTCTACCCCAGATCCAAAGGACTGGGGCTCTCCAATGCTGAAGCATGAACCAAAGCCACACACGATCATGGTCAGCGGTCCATCTTTGGGGAAGCTCAAAACAGAGGAATATAAATTCTTAATCCCATCAGCTCCAGCCTTCTGTGGGCACTGTTTACAAATATGTTAGAAGAAATATCCATTTGGTTCAGTTCCAAGTGGGGAGAAAGACACTGGAAACAAATAGGCTGATTGGAAATATAGTTTAATGGTGAAGCAGAACCACCAAACGTGTGATTTGGGGTAGCTCATGAAGTGGAGAGTGAGGGTTATTTATACTCTCTCTTGGTTTCAAACTTGAGCTTCCTGTTCCTGTGGCAAGAGCATGTATTCTATTGGTTGCTGTAGGGGGTCATAGCTAACTTTTTAGGTTGTCTGAGTTAAGTTTGATTGAGCCTGGACTCTCTAATGAGGAGGCTTGTATCCTGAGAGGGGATTGGGCCATTCTTATTGTGTCTTAATGGCTTCCCTGGTTTGGATCTTGAGTGGGGGCTGATCCTATCATTCTACCTAATTCTGCCTTTGTTAAAAGTATCCTGTCTTGAATGGATTATCAAATTTGCATTTCTAAAAACTGGCTTCAGTTTAGTATATGCTTGGGGGAAGGGAACTGTGGCTCTGAGCTTCTGTCTCCCTTAAAATTTCTATTTCTCTTTTAGGGGAAATACAACATTCTGCCTTTTTAAAACTGTTTTCCCAAAAATATGACCTAACCAGAAAGTTAGTCCTACCTTGATTTGTATGTGTGCACCCAATATTAGCCCTACCCCCCGCCAAAAAATAAGCCCTAATTACTTTTGAGACTGGAGCAATAATGTCAATACTTCTGGTATATTCACAATTGTTATAAATATTCTGACCCCGCTCCTCAAACACAATAAGCCCTCTTCAGTGAATGCAAAAGATTCCTTTATTAGGAGTGCCAGCAGCCCTGGTAAAAAGTTTTTCTCAGGCTAACAAGTCTGGCCATTGGGAAGATGAATAGTTGTCTGCCACATCTATTCATATCTGCCCCCTGCCTTTTATCCCCAGGCTAGGGTGGAGCTTCGCTAGCAATAGTGGCTTTTCCTTCCCAAAGACCAGCCTATAGATTTCCACTCCTCTCCTCTCCTCTGCCATTTGTGCATCCACATGTTAGGCACTGAACCCAGCTGTCCCTCCTCTTCCTCATCAGCCACCTCCAGACCTCGGACTCTTGACTCTCCATCTGAAAGCTGAGGGATTGCCCATCTTTCTCTCTCTGCCAGCTCTATTCCCTCTTCCACCTTGGAGCTCTCAGGCTGCCTGGATGCTGACCCTGACTCCCATGTCTCCTCCTCCCCATCTGACTTGGCTGCTGAGGGTGGGGGTGGGGGCTGGCGGCTGACAGGCTATAGCATAAAGTTCAAGCTTCTTCTCTTTGCAATGACTGTCATTACTTTCATTTCCATTTTCACACACCTTTTTTTTAAAAAAAACCATTAGGTAATCTATTTCTTGTGGCTAGATAGTTTGGGCAATATTTGTATGTTGAAATGAATACTTTGTCATTTCTTCCTCTTTCCCATGCAGTAATCTTCTTGTCTCAGTTCTCAGCAAGTTAAATGCAGAAAGAAAATCGTATTTGAAATAACAGAATTGGAAGGAACTTTGGAAATCTTCTAATCTAACCCCCTTCTCAAGCAGGAAACCCTATACCTTCTGGATAAATAGTTGAAGTTGACAAACTTGAACAATGCACCCTAACCAACAATATGTAATTTAATGTGGAGAAAATCACTTAGAGAGGAAGAAAACAAAAAATAAAAGTACAAATACAGTTTAGGTGAAACCTGGTGCAAAAAATGAAGTGTGAGAGGGACCTTGGAGTGCTAATGGATGATCACTTAAATATGTGTGAGTGTGTGCACAGCAGTGTGCAGCAGCAGTCAAAGAAGCTGATACAATCCTTCGTTGTATGAAGAGTGGCATAGAATCAAAATCACGTGAAGTATTAGTATTGCTGTATAAAACCTTAGTAAGACCATACCTGAAATATTGCATCCAGTTTTGATCACCACATTGCAATAAAGATGTTGAAATTTGAAAAAAAAAGTGGAGAGAACAGCAACTACAATGATTAAAGGCCTGAACACTAAAACATATGAAGAACAGTTGCAGGGTTTGGGTATAGCTACTCTGAAGAGGAACTAGGGGGTGACAAGATAGCAGTATTCCAGTTTTTGTGGAGCTGGCATAAAGAAGAGGGTGTCAACTTATTTTCCAAAGCACCAGAAGGCAGGACAAGTAGCAATGGGTAGAAACTAATCAAGGAGAGAAGCAACCTGGAATTATGGAGAAACTTCTTAACAGTGAGGACAATTAATCAGTGGAATGGCCTGCCTTCAGAAGTTGTAGATGCTTTACCACTGGAGGTTTTTAAAAACAGGGTGGACAGCCACTTGACTGAAATGATATAGGGTCTCCTACTTGAGCAAGATGTTAGACTAGAAGACCTCTAAGGTCCCTTCCAGCTCTAATCTGAATTGATTTGAATATACTGAATATATAAGCTAAAGCAAATGATAAGCTATCTCAGTCATAAAGGCAACAGAAATTTACAAATCTTAATTAGGCTTAAAAAAAAGAATATTTATCCCTCCCCCCAAATCACAATATATTAACAATAACAATGAACAATAGTTATTACAGTATATCAGCAAAGAACCAATATACCTAATAATTTGTGTTATGAACCAGGAAAAAGCAGAGCCATCTTTTCAATCTCAGGAATAAGCAAAAAACAAGGCCGGGCTATACAGACAGGAAACAGAAGAAGAATAAAGGAGGAATGCGGAGGGTTGCATGCAGTTTGCTTTTGATGAAGGTAACCACAGCAAGAGAGTGAGATAACCACAAATGGTGCCAAAAGGAAATAACTTGTTTCAATAGAAGAGAATATACAGAACTCAGATTTGAACTATGGAGTCCTTGATGCTGTCTGAACTTGGTTCTTTCCTTGCAGACATTTCTGTCAACTCGTAAAACATTCCTATTCCTGTTTTCAAATTGCCATAAACAAGGGTGGAGGAAAATCTGAAGGAGCAGTATGGCAGTTTCAAACCAGAAGTACATTCCACCCTTATCTTAAAAAGATTGCAACTAGGCTATCGGATCTTCTGCCCTTGAAAATCCTTCATTGTAGAATGTGATTGATGACACCTAGCCCGTGGATGTGCTTCAGAGAATCTGATTTTTATGATACACCCAGAGGGGAAGGGGGAAACAGGGTCACAGGTAACTGTAAATTACATATGCCAGAGTTGGCTATATTTAGGTTAATGCCAGCATGTTGTTCCTAATAAATATTTTGAATTCTTTTGAAACTTGGCCCAAGGCTCATGATTTAATTAGGGCAATCGTGGGAACCCTGACAGTTTCATTACCCCATTAATGTAACATCTGCAATGTGAGTGAGTTTGGTGTTTGATTTCTGTTTACATACAGTAGGTTGCCCTGCCAATGTTCGTGGAGGTGTGATTTTCATTTGCAAACAAACAACTAAGCTCAGAGACCACCAAGAACTCCAAAAGTAAGCCATCTTTGTGATCTCAAGAATAGGCAGGATCTCAAGACCAGAAAGGATCTTCTGCAGGTAGGATGCAGGAGAACACAAGAGTGAGTTTGTGTTTGATCAGATAATCATAACAAAGAAATGCGATAACCACAAGAGATGACAAAATGACTAATTTCAGCAGAAGAGACTTGTACAGTCCTTGATGTTCTCTGAGTTTGGTTGTTTATAGACATTTCATTATCTATTAAGATAACATCTTCAATGAATTTGAGTGTGAGTGTTGATGCCTGTTTATCTACTGTAGCTTGCCCTGCCAGTATTGGCGGGGATGTGGTTTTCCAAACAACCAAGCTCAGAAACCATCAAAGAGTCAATAGTTCCATACTAAACTTCATTTAGCCACAGAGAAGACATTTGTCCCTGACTCTGTCCAGTAATACCATTAAGAAAAGCAAAGAAAGGAAGGGAGGTTTTGTGTGCAGAAAAGGGTAGGGGACACTCATTTCTTTATAGAATAAAGAACGGGGCAGATTCTGTAAGCAGCTGGAGTTCTGTAACACAGATAAGACAATTCTTTTAATCTAATTCCAAAGTGTTGATCATGAAGCATCCTTTCTCAGGGCATATACAAAGAGCTACAGGCCCCGAGAAAGAGATCTTTCAAGACTTCTGAATATGCAGAAGAGATGGAGCCAGACAGATTTCAGAAGGAATGTATCTTCATAGGGTAGACACAGTCACACAGAAGGCAAATATGTAGGTCTTCTAAAAGACACTGTTGATAGATGGGACCTGGAGTGAACCTACTCTGCCAGATCTTTCTTGTGATACAAAAGCAAACAAAGGTGCTCCTTTAGGTGTCCAGGTTTTAAGCCATGGAGACCTTTATTGGGGCCAGCCAACACTGTGAATGTATATCTTCAATCCCACTGATAACTAGTGCAATTGACAAAGTAGAAGTGTCACATGAACAAAATGAAAAATGCTCAAGACTACCGAGGCTGTCCATTTTGGACTAAGTGTAGTTCTGAATATTGTTCAAGGGTGAAGAAAGTGATGCCTTCTGTATATTGTGGGGAAAAAAAACATAGTTAAAGTTTGTTTTTACTTCTTTTGTTTCAAATATTCTTCTTAAACTCTATTTCCCCAAGAATATATGCTCATCAATATCAACACCAGCCCTGCTCAATCTTCTAACAAACCTCACAAATAATAGAAAATTACAAAAAGTATATTCATCCATCTATCCATTAAATTGACTTGAATTTTCATGTAAATACTTCAAAAATAACTAATGTTTGCAAACAAAGGATTTGGATTCACTTTCCTGGACTTTCTCATTCTCAAAGAAGTTATAAAAGGGGGTGAGTTTTGTTTTTCCTTTTGAATTATGATTAAGTCTTTCCTTTGCAAAACATTGGTAGATACACTTAATAAAATGTTAAGCAAGTTCCTCTTCTTTACTGGAAATCTATTTCTGATGCTGAATAAATTCTGTGTGGTCACCACAGCCACATGGCAAACCAAACTGGAGTCAGCAAAAAAATCTAGCTTTCTGAATGAACTTCCTTGGGTTCTCCAAGAGATCGGTTTAACCTCCCAAGGAATTGTTGGACTTCATCACCAGGTTTGTCCTTAACAAAGATAAAACTCTCATCATGGTAACTGCTGTTATGAAAAATAACAATTCTCAATTCAGAATAAGCCTCAGAAACTGCAAATACAAGATTTTTTGATGGTATGATTTTTAACAAAAGGTTATCCATCACAGATGACCAGTTATTAAAAAAAAAAAAAACAGTTAAATGGTTGGGTTGAGTAGATACACCATTTCAAGATGTAGTCACCTGTATTTTCATGCCAACCAACTCGCCATGAAAGCACTCATGGCTCTAACTAAGTGTTCATATATGTTTGGAGACTATGTGGAGGTTTCTGATGCCTCCAGTATATTGTGCCTTAGAATGTTTCCATTGTGTAACCCTGTGAATTGTAAGCACAGGACCAATATGCTTTTAGTGAGGTCTGAGACTTGAGCATGTGGTCTCCTAGCCTTTATCAAGTCCTAATCTGCAGTGACTCACAAATCCACTATTGCTCTTTTTGACAGATGTGGCTATTTGTCAAAAACATTGTTTCCTTTCAAATATTTGCTAGAAACTTTGTGAAGATATCCCTCTTGGTTCTTTTCTACTAACTCCCCCCTCCCCATGACCCAATTCTAAGCTCCTCATTTTTATTCTGGAGAATCATCTCTGGATATGTCTTGTGTTGTGCAGCTGTACTCCTTGATTATGTTTTTTTCAGGTCACAGAGAGCAGAGATATTTCTCCAGTCGTCTCCTATCTATCAAATATTTTTGTCTTTTGTTTTCTTTTGCCCCCTGCTCTTTCTCCCCTACATTCATTCCTCTTTCAGATCAAGGAATTACACATTTTATATTATTGCAAAAATATGTCCTTACATTTGGGCCGTTCTACAAAAGAAAATTGACTTGGGGCAGGAGATGCTTTTAAGGTGGCTTCTCTGATGTTTGTATACAGCTATTGTTTAGAAGTTACAATAACAGAGTTGGAAAGGATCTTGGAGGTCTTCTAGTCCAACCCCCTGCTTCGGCAGAAAACCCAACACCACTTCAGACAAGTGTTTATCCAACATCTTCTTAAAAACTTCCAGCGTTGGAGCATTTACAACTTCTGGAGGCAATTTGTTCCACTGATTAATTGCTCTCACCTAAGGAATTTTCTCCTTAGTTCTAATTTGCTACTCTCCTTGATTAGTTTTCACCCATTGTTTCTTGTCCTGCCGTCAGGTCCTTTGGAGAATAGTCTCATTGTATGCTATATTTCATTTCATTAGCTTGCAGTTTAATTTAGTTTGGTTCAGTGAGACGGTAGCTAGCTAGAATCCTTGTTAAATTGTCACCAACCGTGTGGGATTCTACATTATTAAAAATATTTAGTAAGGAAAACCTTTATCAATTAATATTCCAAAGGACTATTTTTTCTTCTCTTGTGATGTTTATCTGGGAGCAAGAGTAAGCCAACCAAAAAGCTATTAAATAATTCTGTTATTTATAGGTGGTTCCAAAGAGAATATTTTAGAAGGATAAGAATTATGATTAATAACTTTGTACAGTAGTTGATTTACACTTTAAAATAAAGATGGAAAGGTCCATATTGTGTTGCACACCATTAAAGTGATCATCTGACTATTTTTTCCACTTTAGATATGACACAGTTATTGGAAAGAAACAGGAAAGTAAACTACCCACAAAGCGGAAAAAGATTTCCTCTTTTAACTGGCCAAATTAACTGTTCTCCATGAGTTGTTTCTGCTTTGCTTGTATGGAAAGGCATTAAGGTGAAACAAGATCTTTACTTTATAGGAATCAAATTATTTATGTGTTCTGCAACCAGGTGATTCCAGATGATGAATTAACCTATATGGCTGAAAACTGATGAGAGAAAATAATTTACAGACACCAACGTCACCATTTCTGCCTTCTTGAGCAAGAACCAATGCAGAAGTACCCAAAAGGATAACCCAAGTGATTTTTTGCTGAGATTTTCTGTGAAATTGTCCACACCCTTCTTCGAAAAATCAGAACAGAGGCAAAAGTCATCTGATGGCTGTTAACTAAAGGAAGGGTGAGTGCTTTGTCCATTAGCTGTCTGGATCCATCCTTAGCCTTCAACACAAAGCAGCAGAAGCAAGAAAATCAAAGTAAGATTCATTTCCACAGGAGACAGCAACCAATATGAAAACTCCATAGTTTTCTGGAATAACGGATGCTCAAACGGGAAGTTTGGCATTCAGCTACAATGAGACAGATATCTACTCAAAGAGCAGCATTTCTGAGCCTCAATATCAGAAAAAAGTCATCTATTCTTTAATCATTTTAATCTGTATTCCAGGAATGATTGGAAATGGAATTGTCATCCAACTTTTGGGGTGCAAGATTAAGAGAAATTCTTTCACTGTCTACATCCTGAATTTGGCCATGGCTGACAATGGGACTCTACTATTCCTATTTCTGATAGGAATTCTGTACCTGAATAAAAGATTGTTTCCCCTAATAATAACAGAAAGTTTCATATGCATTTATTGCATTGGCCAATTTTTTCTGACAATCATCAGCATTGATCGGTGTTTGGCTCTCTTCTTCCCAATTTGGTACCGATATCATCAGCCACTACACTTATCCACTGCACTCTGTGTCTTTTCATGGCTAATCTCTTTTTTCCTCTGTGTAATTCATTATGCTCTGTTAGAGGTGAAACTGACTAAAAGCTTCCCTTCATTCTATCACATTCTCATATGTACCACTATTTGCATCCCACTCATGGTAGTCTCCAGTCTGGCCCTCTTCATCAAAGGCTACCTTAAATCACAAAACTTCTCAAAATCACCCTGCTTGCCCTGTTTTACTTCCTCATCTTCTCTGTTCCACCAATTGCCATTTATCTCAGTGAGACTCTTCAAGCACAAGTCTGTCAATTTAATTACATATGGCTAACTATGTGCTTGCTTAAACAGCAGTGTTAATCCACTGATCTATTTTCTACTAGGGAGAAAGAAGGAACATCATTCTACTTACAACCTAAACATTATCCTCCAGAAAGTTTTCAAGGAAGAAGAAGAGAATGAAAAGCCACCAGAGGTCCAGGTTCATACCCAAATATGATGTACTCATGAGAGTGATTAAAAAACAACAACCATATTTTATAGTGCCCTTCCAGGACCTGATAATTAATTCAGAGAAACCTCTTCTGGCAAATCCAGTATTGTCAAAATGTAATGCCGAGGAGATTAGAAAATTAGTCTTTCATTTTCTAAACTGTAACAGAGGTTTCCAAGTCATTGTGAAGAGATCTTGTTGAGATGACTTGATGAAACAGTTTATGGATTAAAGGAGTTAAACTTTTCTTCAATCTTGGTAATTACCTATGAGGAGCTAAATGAATGATTTTCCTTATCTTCACTTTTCTGCACCTGATGTTTGTTCACCCTGCAGGCATAAATCAAAATACTCCAAACAGTTTCAACTGCTTTGATGTCCCTAAGTATTTTATCCTCACCCTCAATCACTCAGCAAGTTCATTTTCGCTGAGAACTGATTGGTGATTCTGAAAAACAATTCTGTTTTAACATCCATATTAACGTGGCATCCACCCAATAAATATAGGTTTCATTCATAGGTCGTGCCCATTTAAATATATGTTGCCAAGTTGATTTCAATTTTAAGTATACTGATTTTGCTTTAATTTAAGGTTGTAGTCATCTCTTCTTGGGTTTTGTATTTTCTATTTTTAATCTGTTGTTAGTCATCTAGTCACATTTCTGCACCTAATGTTTGTTGAATAAATAAAAAGGAAGGATGTAAATTTAGCAAATAAATTAATCAGAAATCACTGTTTTGTAAAAGTCATGTTTTTGCCTCTGGCCCCTGAGATCTACATTTCAAAAACCACCATGTAATGTTGGATTGTTCCCATTTTTTTTTTCTGCCTTTCTTTCACTTCTTTGAAATAACTCTTTGTCACTCCAAGGTCATGACGAGAGATAATATAATACTTTCTCCACTGTACTCAATTCTATGTTGGTCAAAGCTAAGTAGGGAGAGCTGAGAAAAGTACCATCACCAAGTTCTTTTTAAATGGATTTAAAAAATAATCATGATTGGCTAGGATTAGTCCATTGGGAAGGGGTTTAAGATGAGACTCAATGAATTTATTTATTTCAGTTTGTCAAGCATGTATGAGAAAACAAGTATAAATATGAACAGGTATATACATAATAAACGAGTATATACATATATACTCGTATATATATATATATGTGTGTGTGTGTGTGTGTGTGTGTGTGCTGTTTAGCTTCCCTCGGGTATTATCCCACGTAATTGTAGTGTTGTTAAAGTTGTAGCAACGTTTCAGCAGAATCTCATCTGCCATCATCAGGCTTCTGTATGGATGTGTGTCTCACAGTTTTTGGTTTCAAATTCGAGGCTGGTCCATTCTGATTGGCTAGGAGCCTGGGTCTGTGTTCACTGGACTTGGAGTTTGATTGATTGGTGTTTCTGGTTTCTTCTGTCTGTTTTGTGGCTTTGATTGGCTGGCAACACTCTGTTCTTGTGTTGGAGGCTTTCAGTGCAGCTTGGCTTCGTGTGAAAGGACGGCTGCTATTCATTAGCAAGCTAGGTTTCACCTGGGTGCCTGGTGGGGGGGTGTTTGAGTTGGAGGCATCAGAGGGAGTCTGTCTGTGCTCAGGTGTTTGTCTGTTTTGTGGTGTGGAGATCTTTCTATTTGAGAATGCAGGTTTCCAAATGATTGAAAGCTTAAAAAAACACACATATATATATATATATACGTATATAGTATATACATAATAAATGAGTATGAATAAATGGGAACAGAAGGACAGGGACAGTAGGTACACTGGTGTGCTTATGCACGCCCCCTTACAGACCTCTTAGGAATGGAGTGAAGTCCATGGTAGACAATTTAAGGTTAAAGTTTTGGGGGTTTGAGGATGTAACAGCAGAGTCAAGTAGTAAGTTCCAGGCATTGACCACTCTGTTGCTGAAGTTATATTTCCTGAAATCGAGTTTGGAGCAGTTTACTTTGAGTTTGCATTTATTGTTTGCCCTGTGTTATTGCAGTTGAAGCTGAAGTAGTCATTGACACGTAGGACATTGTAGCAGACAATTCTGTGTCCTAAGCAATCTCTTACCTTCCACTCCAGGGTAAAGTGACTAGGAAGATGGTGGGCTCACAGCTCCAGCTTGACTGAAATAATACTGATTTTCCTGGTGCCTTTTCAATGCGATTTCATTTGGAATATGATTTGAAGAGTGCTTTAGGTCAGTGGTTGCCAACCAGTGGGCTGGGGATCACTGGTGGTCTATGAGAAAATGTTGGTGGTTCGCAGAGAAATGTTAACCCTAAAGCAATTAATCCAGGCTGCATGGGAACATAAGGCTTACATCATTTGCATTGTGAACAACAGGAGGTAGTCAGGGGAGGGGAGAAAGGGCAGGGGGGAACTCACCCACCTTAACCCACGTGCCTCGCCTGGCCATTGTCTGCTTCTTTCTGCTTCTGCTTTTGGCTACATACAAGGAAAGCAGCCAAAGTCTGTCTTTCTCTCCCCCAAACTCCACCAGAAATGAGTCTTTGGGACCCTGCAAGGCATCCTGCTCCAAGAGGCTGAGCTGGCATGACAATTCTCACAAAGACTCATTTCTGGCAGAGTTTGGAGGAGAGAAAGAAAGACTTCTGCTGCTTCTGCTGCTTTCCTTGCATGAAGTTTCCTTGCAAGGTTTGTGTTTATCAAACACAATTAGTTAATTAGTTAATTAGTTTGCAGTAGCCTTTTAACCAGGGATTCCTAAGACTCATTAAAAGGTTTCTGTTCCCTTTGGTTATTGTTTGTCTTATTGGAAAAGGGTTTGGGTCAGAACACATGTTAACTCCCAATAAATCCTTTGAAGATTTGGAAGTTTGGCTCAAGACTCGTGATTTAATTGGGGTAACTGCCAGAATCCTGACAGCAAGGTAAAATACAACAGCTATGTAGAACGTTGAAAATCACCTCTTTTTTTCAATTTTTTATTTTCTTGCAATTTTTGTTCCTTTGCTATCTGACTTCCATTATAGTTGTCTTTTGTTTCATTTACAGAAAACATTTCAGTAAAAATCAGAGAGGGGTGGGGTGAGGAGAGGAAGGAATGGATTTTAGTAATTAAAAGCTTTTTAACAGGGCTCGGTATTTCATGCCTCTCACTTTGTTTCTATCCTCTTAGAGGCTTCCTCCAGCCAGATAATAAAATAGAACAGAAAATAGCATATTTTTTCTCCAAGTATGATTGGAGACACACAAGGCATTTGTCTCTAGTGCATAAGCTCTCAGTATACATACCAACAACAAAGGGACATAATCATACTAATGGGTAAAGATAATAGAAAAGATGAGATGATAATAGTAATACAGCACTACAACATGGATAAATATCTTTAAGCACTTGACAGTGCTGTGGGAATTAGGTGTTAGCAGAGTGATGGCATGGGGGGAAAGTATTTTTGTGTGTAGTTGCCCTATAGCGGAGGAAACATTCAGGAGGAGGAGGAGGAGGAGGAGAAAGGAGAAGAAGAAGAAGAAGAAGAAGAAGAAGAAGAAGAAGAAG
>BHFT01027217.1:24007-35230 GCA_004320025.1 Laticauda laticaudata
GAGGAGGAGGAGGAGGAGGAGGAGGAGGAGGAGGAGGAGGAAGAGGAAGCGGAAGAGGAGGAGGAAGAGGAGGAGGAAGAGGAGGAGGAGAAAGGAGAAAGAAGAAGAGGAAGAGGAAGAGGAAGAAGAAGGAGGAGGAGGAGGAGGAAGAGAAGGAGAAGGAGAAGAAGATTTATTCCTGGGGTACCTCCTGGTTGAAATTCAGGCAAAAAACCAATGAGAAGTTGCCAGGACCAAAATCTGTTTAGAGAAAAGGAAGGCAATCTGACTGGACTTAGGCAAGCAGTGAGGTCCAACATCAATGGATACTGACATTGACTACCTGGGAATGCCCAGGAAGAAGGCAAATGATGTCATGGCATTGAATTATGTGATGTATGTGATTTACTCAACATTGACCTCAAGATGTGCATAGAGTTTTCCTGTGCTTGCAGGTCAGCTTGGTCTTAACTTAAGTTAGAGTAGTGGATGAAGAGAAATGATTGAAAGAAAAAGTGGATAAAAAAAACTGTGGGGTGTTGAAATGAAAGGGCTTGAGAAAGAAATGCTGGAAGAGAAATAAATTATAACTCTCAGGATATGAAGAGTGATTTCCACCACACTGTTTAGAGCAGGACATATGGCCAGGCTACTGTTGTTTTTGGGTGCCCTGGGATTTCTTCCTTCCTTTCTTCCCTCCTTCCCTTCTTTTTCTTTTCTTTCTTCTTTCCTTCCTTCCTTCCTTCATTCCCTTCTTTTTCTTCTTTCTTATTCTTTGTTTCTGTTTTCTTTCTTTCTTTCCCCCATTTTCTTATTTTCTTCCTTTCCCTTTTTCCATCTTTCCTTTTGCCTTCCTTTTTCCCTTTTTCTTCTTTCCTTCTTTTTCCCTTTCCCTTTCCTTTTCCCCTCTGGCCTCCAGGGAGCCCCCAGGGCCTTTGTTTCCTGCTACTAATGTCTGCCACAACTTCCATCAGATCCACTCTCCAAAACAATGAGCACTTTTGTGGATCCACATGGATGGCTCGTGCTTGGGAATGACTCCCCTCCCTTCTTCTTCTCTCCTCAAACCCCACCTCCTTCTAGCACTGATGATGTTACCTACTTGGGTAATGAGATGTATGCAAGAAAACAGCCAAGCTCAGGGAGCACCAATGACTCTACAGTCCTCCCCCTCCTCCTCTTCCATTTACATTTATGCAAAAGAGTCCCTTTAGTTCCTCTCTAGCCCAACCCATTGTGCAACTGCAGATAGCGGTAAGTTGGCTACATCCTCTCAAAAATGGCACTTTGTTTAAATTAGGCTGTTGATAGTCTAGAAAGTGAGCTCCATGGATGCATTGGGTGAGGGGGGGGAAAGGAAACCTAGGCTAATGGCTAACAGTGTTTACACTAAACAAATTAACAGCATTGAAATCTGCCCTTTCCCATTTGCTAAATGCATTTAAAAGTTCAGTTTGACTTTTACTGACTAAACCACATTTCTTAAAGTTTGGGTTAAGCCCCTCTGTGGTTCCCCAAGACCTACCCCTCCCAGGGTGGGAGTATCTAGAAGAGTATCTCAAAGAGCATTAAAATGTTATTGGTTTCAAGTTTCAGATTGACCAATGATCAAAGTTCTCTAGGAGGTTTATAATAAAACTTTAAAAAAAAACCACACACACACACCACCATGTAACAATAAAAGCAAGTAAGTGCAAAATAAAGCTGTCCTGCGAACTAGGCAGCTTGCAAGACAGCATTTCAAAATTAAATTGAAGTCAGTCAATTCAAAAAGTCCAGGAAAAATAGAAAAACCTTCACCTGGTGCCGAAAAGTTGCAGATGCCAGACTTTCTGGGGAGGAATTTCCATTAACGGGGAGAAAAAGTTCACCCTGGAGGGAAAAAAAAAACCAACACGCCCCAATGGCAAAAAAAAAAAAAAAAAAAAAAAAAAANCAAAAAAAAAAAAAAAAGAACAGGAACATAAATTCCCCCTTTTAAAACATCCTTTTCGTTTACGACATACGACCTCTGCGGTGGGAAAACTCAGCCAGGCTTTTATAATGCCTTTGTCTTCCTTCCCTCCCACAAAAGCGATCCCAGATCGGAAGGCGACGATTGATTACAGTTATTGCTGCTAATGATCCAGATTTTTCTCCACTTTGAACATTCTGGTCCCTATATATGGTTAGCACCGCTGGCTGGCGATCCTGAAGGCGGTGCGCTCCGAAGCCAGACCCTCCAAATCTCTCGTCCAGAAGGGCGATGGAGTCTTCCAAGCCCCTCTGGGAAAGGTTGTCAGATGTTTTGCCAAATGGAAAGCGCCACTTCCAAGAATCTTTCCAAAACGGCTCTCCAGATTTCCTTGCTCCGTCCGCGACGGTCGCCCAGCTGCAGCCGAGAAAGCTTCCTCTCCGAAGAGACGAAAGAAGGCCCGGAGCTGGTTTCTAAGGCAGCGCAAGAAGTCAAGCCTCCCTTTGGCACCAAGCAGTAGTGAGCTTCCACGACTGCGTCATTTGCACGCCTGGTGGGACCCACACCCTTTCTCCTGCACTCAAAGGCTCCTGCTTCTGGACCGTTGAAAGGAAGGTTGGATTCCTCCCGGACGGTCTGCAAAACGGGGACCGCTTTGCTTGCCACGGAATCCGGCTCCTGCCTTCGCAAGACATGGCACATCACCAACTACCCACCTTCCTCCTTCCCCGGCCCTCCCGCCCGCCGCAATTCTTAGTCTTTTGGCTATGGAGTTGGTTGGAGGTCGGCTGCGTCGGGGCAATCCGGGCGAGGGGAGGAGGTTCTGGGCCAGGGTCTCGTGGGAATGCCGCCCGGGGTTGGACTTCTCAGTCGGGTTCTGCAGAGACCAGTGTCTGCTTCAGCCGAGGTTGAAAGGACTGGATGCCTTAAGTTGGAAGCTGCTCTTGACTGGATCAATGCTTCTTGGCCATAGTGCAAAGCAGGGAGTGTGATTGTCTCACTGAAACATGTGCTCAGTGCTTTCTGGGCTCCGTTGTTTTCTTGCAGACCTTTCCTTACTCAAACTAGGTAACATCATCAGTGCCTCAGTAAGGATGGTGTTTGCTCTCAGTTTATATTCTCGTGGCTTGCCCAGAATGTAAACTGAGAGAAAACGCCATCCCCCCACCCCAGCACTGGTGACATCATCTAGAGGTTCTCTGTGTGGTATAATCATTTTGTATTTATTTATTTTTTCATGTTTATGCAGTGTATCTGGGAGGTGGTGACCCTTTGTGAGCTGTATGCAGCAAAATTAAGACCTGGCTTTGTAACAAAAGCATCATCAGCAATAGGGTGAGAAAGATCAGGAGGAGGACACAGCAGGATGGCCAAAGGGCAGTAGGCATAGGCTTCCCGAGCTTCATTTTCGCTGGCAGAGGCACCATGGGCAAGTCCTTCTCTGTTTCCAAGGCAGCCCCATGGGCCAGATCTGTGCAACTAATGGACCAGATACAGCCCACAGGCCTTGAGTTTGACACCCCTGCTTTGGAGGAATTTGTGGATGTTTGTGTATTCTCAATATAGCTAGGAATGCTGATAAAAATGTAACTCAGTTTCATTCTCAAGTGCACAGATGGTCTGGTCTAAAAGCTCTAGGGCATAGGTATCAAACTTAATTTCATTGAGAGCTGCAAGAGGGTTGTCTTTGACCTCGGGGGCTAGGTGCAGAGGTGGTATTCAGTAGGTTCTAACCAGTTCTGGAGAACCGGTAGTGGAAATTTTGAGTAGTTCAGAGAACTGGCAATTGCCACCTCTGACAGGCCACACCCCCATCTATTCTTTACCTCTCGAGTCCCAGCTGATTGGCTGGGTCTTCTTTTATGGCTCTGCACAGGAGAATGGAACTGGAAAGCAGGTTAGTGGGGTGGGGTGGGGAGAGAATAGGATTTTTGCAGTAACCTTCCACCAGGAATGGATTCTTTTTTTGTCATGTATATGTATACATCTGAACTGGACTTTGTTGTTTCTCTGTGTCATATATGTTGGTATATGCATATTTTTAATGTAACATTTTATTTTATTGTCATGTTACACTTTGAAAATTACATATTCAGCAGTATTTCTCTGTTTACATGGTTTTTTCATTAGCTATTTTGTTGGGCAAACCCATCAATGTTGCATGTTCTCATGGAATCCAGATATTATTTAAGGATTAGAAAATGAATTCACCATGATAGGGAGTCTTCACAACTGGTCTTCCTCCGTAGTTTTTGTCTCTTCTGAGTTGTCCTGCTCATCCTTGAAAACTCTTTGCAAAGCAAGCTTCAAAGATGCTCTGGGCTGATCCTTTCCCCTCTTCTTTCTTCCCACTAAGAAATAAAAGAGTGGGTTGATGCTGCTGTTGACAGCTGCACATCCTATCCCAATGGTCATAAGGAGGGGTTTTTCGGAACCAAAATATTCAATGACATAAAAGACATCCATTGGGAGAGAAAAAAGGAGGAAGAAGATGAGAGCCAGAAAGAGAGTGGTGAGAAGCTTCCTTTGATTGTGTTGCAATTTAGATTTCATATGAATCCAGAGAGTCACAGTAGACACAACCATGAGAGGTGTACAAAGTAAACCATTCACAACCAGCTGGTAGAGAAAATGTGAGCCTCCAAAGCTCTTGGTTTGATATAGTATGAAGTTCACCACAGAGAGCAGGAAGCAAAGGATCCAGAGAAAGCCACAAACAAGGGTGGGCAAATATGGAAGACGATGGCAGCGATGCCAGAGAGGGAATAGGACAGCCACGCACCTGACCAGGCTGATGGCTGTCAGCAGAAACTGGCTAGCAGAATAGGTGAAGAAGAAGAAGAGCTCAAAGAATAAAAAGAAAAAGGTTTTGACAATATATGTTCTTTGGCCCAGAGATAACACCGCCACAAAGATTGCTGCCATAAGGAGGGATGTGAGGACCCCAAAATCAGCGATGGAGAGATTCAGGATGAAAGTGGTGAAAGTGGCGATCCTGAAGGCGGTGCGCTCCGAAGCCAGACCCTCCAAATCTCTCGTCCAGAAGGGCGATGGAGTCTTCCAAGCCCTCATGGAAAAGGTTTCAGATGTTTTGCCAAATGGAAAGCGCCACTTCCAAGAATCTTTTCGCAAAACGGCTCTCCAGAATTCTTGCTCCGTCCACGACGGTCACCCAGCTGCAAGCCGAGAAAGCTTCCTCTCCGAAGAGACGAAGAAGGCGCGGAGGCTGGTTTTCCTAAGGAAGCGCAAGAAGTCGAAGCGCTCCCTTTGGCATTATAAAGCAGGTACGTGAGCTTCCACGACTTGCGTCATTTATTGTCACGCCTGGTTGGGACCCACACCCTTTCTCCTGCACTCGAAAGGCTCCGGCTCCTGGATGCGTTTGAAAAGAACAGTTTTGGTCTGCAGAAACGCTTTTCTGCCAGGGAATCCGGTTCCTGCATTCGGCTTGTATGAAACGGTGGCACTGCAAACTAGCCACTTCTCCGCCCCCCAACCTGGTTAGATACAGATAATCATAGTTGGAAGGGACCTTGTAGGTCATCTAGTCCAATCCTCCACCAAAAAGGAGAGCCTTCACCATTTCTGACAAATGGCAATCAATCTCTTCTTGAAAGCTTCCAGGGATGAAACTCTCACAACTTCCAAAGGCAACTTCTGTTCCATGGGTTGATTGTTCTCACTGTCAGAAAAATTTTATCCTTATTTCTTCTAGGTTGAATCTCTCCAGTTTCCATCCATTGTTCCTTGTCTGGCCTTCGGGTTCCTTGGAAATAGCTGACCCCCTCCTCTCTGTGGAAGCCCCTCAGATATTGGAAGACTGCTAGCCTGTATCCCTGGTCCTTGTCTTCACTAGTAACTAGCCAAGTCCAGTTCCTGCAACTGTTCATTGTATGTTTTAGCCTCCAGTCCCCTAATCATCCTGGTTGCTCTTCTCTGCACTCTTTCCAGAGCCTCAAAATCTTTTTTATAGTGTGGTGAACAAAACTGGGTGCAGTACTCTAGTTGTGGTCTTACTAAGGCTTTACAGAGTGGTGTTAGTTCCTCTCTTTATCTTGATTGTATCCCTCTGTTAATGCAGCTTGGGATTGCATTGGCTTTTTTGGCTACCAGTGCACACTGCTGCCTCATACTTAGCTGGTTGTCCACTAAGACTCCAAGATCCCTCTCACAGTTACAGTTACTAAGCCGAATTTCACCCAATCTATATGTGTCCTTTTGGTTTTTCTTGCCTAAGTGTAAGACTTGACACTGAATTTCATTTTGTTAGATAGGGTCGAGTATTCATGTCTGTCAAGATCCATCTTGATCTTGAGCCTATCTTCTAGGGTTTTAGCCATTCCTGCCAGGTTAATATTATCTGCAAATTTGGTAAGATCCCCTTCTATTTCCTCATTTAAGTTGTTTAAGTGTTTTGGACCAGTGGTCACCAACCGGTGGGCGATGGCCCACTGGTCATCCATGAGAAAATTTTGGTTGTCCATACAGAAATGTCACTCCGAGAGCACCCCCCAAAGCAGTTAGTCCAGGCTGCATGGAAACACAAGGCTGCGCTGCCCACATGGCCTGCTGGAACCCTCCCTACTCACTCACTCCTTACCTGGCAAACTTGCCTGCTAAATTGCTATTTTTCCTTTTTCCCCCCTGACCATCAGCTGTTCTGCTGTGCTGGGAGATTAAGATTAAGATTAGCTAAAAAGCAGGAAACCATTGGATTTCTTGCTTTCTAGCTAATCTTTAGATCTTCGGCCCTGCTTAAAACATTCCTTAGGCTGTTTCTATAAGCTTCTATTATTCAGTGCAGACTCAGGTAGCCGATGGCAGAAAGATAGATCTCTGAATGAATCTGTGATTTGTAAGCAATTCGATCTGCCTGCTTGTTTTGCCTGATTTTGGATAAAAGTTGCTCCTTTTTTTATAAACAATTGAATATTTACATACATGGTGTGTTGTGAATTAATTTTGTGAGTTAATTTTGTGAATTTGCTTGCTAGCAAAATTTATGTCTTACTTGCAAACAAGTTTTATGTGATAGACTCAGTAGCCGATGGCAGAAAATAGATCTCTGAGTGAATCTGTGATTCTGTGAGCAACTCAATCTGCCTGCCTGAATTGCCTGATTTTGAGTAAAAGGTGCTCTTTTGAATCCCACCCCTGCCTCTGTGTGTGTGTGTGTGTGTGAGAGAGAGAGAGAGAGAGACAGAGACAGAAACAAAGACAGAGAGAGACAGAGACAGAGAGACAGAGACAGACAGGTTAGATCAGATCTCTCTCTCTCTCTGTCTCCTACCAATGTCAGCAAATCACTGTCAATCAAAATTCATATTAGTGGTCCCTGGGATTTGAAATTATGAGTTTGGTGGTCCCTGAGGTCCCAAAGATTGGCAACCCCTGGTTTAGACTCATCTAAAGTTTTCAAGGCTGAAGACAATGATGCCTAGATTGAGGAGGCCATCAACTCTTTTTGGCTGTGGTGCAGAAAAAGGAGTGAGGTTGTGTCACTGAACAATATGTGGATCCTTGGTGCTCTCTGAGCTTAGTTGTTTTCTTGAAGATGTTTACTTACGCAAACTAGGTAGTAAGGAGTGGGCTTTGCTCTTAATTTATATTCTACTGGGCTTTCCCAGAATATAAGCTGAGATCAAACCCCTCTTCTTAATAGCACTGATGATGTTACCTAGTTTGGGCAATGAAACATCTGCAAGAAAACAACCAAACTTAATACTTAATCCTGTGCCAACTTTGCCTTTGAATTTCTCAATTTCTTAAGATGTTATGAAAACAGATACATATTTTCTATGTTACACCAGAACAACTAAGACACAAAAACAGTTTTTCCCCAAATGCCATCGCTCTGCTAAACAAATAATTTTCTCAACGCTGTCCAACTATTTACTATGTCTGCATAACTATTAATCTTCTCATCGTTCCTGTCACCCATCTCCTCTCACTTGTGACTGTATGACTGTAACTTTGTTGCTTGTATCCTTATAATTAAAGGCCATGTCACACTGCCCAACAGATGCAAAAAGGACACAACGGACGAGCAAAATGTTCCATCCGTCTGTCTATCCCGTCCCCTCAAACACGGGGCAAAAAGTTTGCATAAGCAGAGCGGACATAACACGAGAGGCAACCGGTACGTGGGTGAGGACGCAGAGCAGATGTATTGCGAGGATGTGCAGAGCGGATGTACAGCAGAGGATGTGTAGAGGATGCGTATGAGGATGAGAAGCAGATGTGTAGAGGATGCATAGAGATGGCTAGAGGCGGATGCGTATGAGGATGCAGGAGCAGATGCAGAGCGGATGCAGACAGATGCAGAGGCGCCGATGAGCTTCGCATCCGCTTTCATCTTTCTCCATCATGCTCTACTAACGGTGCACGTCCGTTCTGCTTCTCCCTGATCTGTTTACTCTGGAATGGATTTGAGTTTGCGGAATGCCACAGCGGATGCTAGGCGGATTATAGCAGATGGCGTAATTGGACTGCAGAGACGGATGTCTCCCGATGCGTAGAGGATAAGCCAGAATGCGACTGCATCGGATACACTTTTCCGCTCAACCTTTTCTGCAGCGGCTGAAACGTCAATAAACGGATCGCTGGAGATAGAGAGGGAACGCGGAGGCCAGTGAGTACATCGGCATTAACCACGAGATGGCAAGCTTATTTTGTCCCGTTCTACACTCCTCTTTGCATCCGTTGGTGCAGTGTGACATGGCTATAATCTGACTGGTTATTCCTAGTGCTGAGCTCTCGCACTTGCTTTTTGCCTACCCCTCAACTGAACTACTCCATTACGCTCGTTATACGCATTACATGGCTAGGAACTGGGCCGGGGCAAAGAAGTATGAGTATTTAGTAGCGCGAAATGCATTATAGATTACAGTGAGAGATAGAATGTGGAGAGATATATGTGTACTATTATGCCGACGCACGTCACTAAGGGAGGAGATCTAATGATTACAGAGCAAGAAATTGGGGGGCTCTAGAGACAAATCTCTTGTGTGACTAATACACGACTTGGCGCGAGATGAGAGAGGTCATTCATATTATACATATGGATCACACGGATGATGATTAGCGTTTCCGTTTGCTTCACAGGCGATCAATTTGTTTATTCTCAGGGCTGCTCATTTTACATAATCTGGCGCCATACTGGATTCTGTTAGGGATAACCAGTCGTGCCTAACTGGTTTAGGTAAAATAAGTAAGTCCTGCGTGTTTGGTATTAAAAGTGTACTGGTATCTGTTAACTTATGGAAAGAGTACATTTGGGGAGAGTCGGTTATGACACCATCCTAAAGAAGGCAAGACCGGACAGCAGTGCTCTGCTCTGCTGGCTCTGTGGCTCTCTGGCTCACTCTGGTTTGATTCCTGATTACCTTAGCTTGGGAAGACTACGTTGCTTGCACGGTAGAAGAGAACAAAAGGAGCTGATTTGTAAGTGAAACTGCACGCCAGGATATTACTACATGGATTTGACTATACTGAATATGCCTGAATGGCTGACTATATGACACAAGTGACACTGCGTTAATTTTGAATATGCTATATAAATGTAAATAAAACTATGAATGTTTGTGATGAACACAAGGTATCTAACGTGTTTTATACTGGTATGTAAAAATACATACAAGCTTAGCTCACTCATTTATCTGTATGCTATTGACTTACGCTGCACATTCTGTTTTGCTTGTCTCCCTAACCCTGGTTGGGGAACCCAGGCTTAACAGATTCTAGGAGGTTTTCATCCTTCTGTTGGAAGAAATGTCCATCTGGGTTCAGTTCCAAGAGGGAAGAAAGACACTGGAAACATGGAGACTGCTTAGAAAGATGGTTTAATGGTGGACAGGACCATAAGAGGTCTGAGGTCCTGGACAAAATGGAGCACATGTATGTGTGTGAGAGAGAAATTTATACCCCTGTGTTGGGCTTTGAACTTGCTTCCTGTTCCTGTGACAAGAAATGTACCCTGATTGGTTATCAGACTGCCATGGAGCCATGCAGGGATAACTTTGTACATTGTCTTGAGTCCCAAACTTGGTTGAATCTTGCTGGGTAATATAATCAAGGGGCTTTAGGCAATTCCTATTATGGCTTAATGGCTTTGTCTTGGTTTGGATCTGAGTGAGAGTTAATCCTATTGTGTCCTGAAGGTCCTTTGTCCTGTAGATAAGCTGGCCCAGCCTTTTGTCCTGGAGATAAACTGGCACCAAAATATCTGCTGGGGCTGAGTTCCTCTGTCCCTTAAGATTTCTAAAGGAGTGGAAAACTCTTCTTGTGAAATATTTCTGAACTTTCTCAGCTGTGTTAATATCAGATACATAATGCGGGATCCAGACTAATGAGCTATATTCGAGTATTGGTCTTACGAATGCCCTAGTAAGTAGTGTGATATTACCAGAGAAAAAGCTACAAAGGATTAGGTTAACAACTTTTGATGCCTTTTTGGCTGTGTAGTTACAGTGGACTCTAGCACTTAGGTCATTAGAGATGAGTATTCCAAGGTCCTTTATAGAGAATGGATCATCAACAAAGTCTTGACTATTCAGCTTGTATTTTGTTTTCTGAATTATTATTTTTTTGCCAATATGTAAGACAGAGAATTGATTTGTTGAGATTTGAAGTTGCCATTTATTTGACTATTCTGATACAAAGTCGAGGTCTTTTTGAAGGGTTGCAGTATTAGTGGTGTTGAATAGTTTTACATCATCAGCAAAGAGAACGCAGTTGCTCTTAATATGATCATAGAGGTCATTTATGAAGAGAATGAAAAGAATTGGTCCTAGAACACTACCTTGGAGGACACCACTGTTGACAGGTACAGAATTTGATAGGACACTCCCAATTTTGACCATTTGTTATCTGTTTGTAAGGAATGCTTCTATCCAGTTATGCAGGTACCATAAGAGATATCATAACGACCATTCCCACGGCACTTACGGATGCAAAGAGGATGTAAAACATTAAAAAAAACTTGCCATCCATTGGAAAATGCTATGAATCCATTGTGTACTCACTGCATACGTGTTTCATACGCTCTATCGGTCGAGCATCCATCCACTGTGATTTCATCCGTGCAAAAACTTTTTGAGCTGCACAAAACTTTGTGAATGGATGAACTTTCTGCAGTGTACGATGTACATCCACGACATATACAGGCAACAAACGTTCTATGTCCGTCATCATTCATTAAATGTCCACTGTATCCTCTCTGCATCCTCTGGCCATCCCCTCAACTCACATCCGCTGCAGCTGAATACGGAAAGAGGGAGGAAACAAAAGGT
>BHFT01027218.1:0-45884 GCA_004320025.1 Laticauda laticaudata
TTTTTACCATAAAGTCCAATTGCCTCTTGAAAAAGCACCTTTGTGACAACCATGACCTAGATGACTGAGAATCTCCACAGACAATAAGATGGAAGAGTAATGAGAAAACTGTGCTATTTTACACTGACAATTTTTTTTCTGAAAAGATACCCAGTGCCAAGGTTGGAACAAATCTTTTGCAAATAAGAATTTTCAAGAGTCATTTTAGCATCTTACCATTGCTGGATTTAACATCCTTCAGACAATCAGGTGTTGACAGTCTGCAAATTGGAAATGGACAAAAGGCCACAGCAAACTTTTGTTCTAATGTGGAACTCTGTTGATTGTAGTCTTTAAAAAATCAACTGTGGATAATGGAAAAAAAACCCAAAGGAATTCTTAAGCACTATAGGAAGTAGCCATACAATCTATCAAATTAATATTACCATTTTTCAACACTTGTATTACTTGTTTACATAGTAATGCTGTGTATAATGACTTCAGGGTGCGGGGTTGCCTGTATCAGCAAACTCAAGTTTTAGGTTCTGTCTGAAATGGAATCAAAATAAAGCCACCAAGAAATAAAAGGGAAGTATTAATAAGGGGTTCATGAAGTTTACAGAATTTAGGAAGAAAACTCTCAGCTTTCTTTCCGATGCTTCAATAGTCCAAAGAGGACTATGCTTCAATAGTCCAAAGAGGAAATTAGGAGCAAAACTGTTCAGGTGTGAACTATTTGCAGCATTTCTCAAAATAAAGCAACCATATTTCAAGAGATTGCATTTAGAATGGAACAAAATATGCTGTCTATTTTAAGTATTTTGCTTTGAATGTTAGTATTCTCGAGAAGGCTTCCAGAATTCATCACTGTTTCAAAGCAAAATATAAACCACATGCATACATCCAACTCCTATTAACTATGGCCCAAAAGAATGGCTTGAGCAATGTTTTTGATTTTATTCGAAAAAAGATGGTCTAGAATGCTGAGAGGTACAGCAAATGTAGTATCGGTTTGACGCTTTTTAAGACAAGGATATAGTTTCCCTGGAACCTTGCAGCTGCAAAATGACAACCATACATTTCAAGGAAAAGACATGACTCCTTATGACTTGGGAAGGAGAAGTGATAATGTTTTAATGGCAGATTACCACACATTATCTCAAACCTACTCTAATCAAATGATGCAACTGAGGTTTTGTCTCCCTGTCTGAAGACTGTCAGGATCTAGATTGGGAAGAAGAGGTTCAGAGCTTCAGATCCTAGCAAGATCAGATGCTTTAGATTTTGTAGACACTGGGTCCATCACTGATTCTTGAAGTTATTGCTCCACCCCCAACAGTATCAGTGCACAACACTGGAATCTTCCTAGATGTAAGGGTCCTGCATGAAGAGCAGATGATAGCTATGGCTTCGAGGGTTTTTGCAAAAAAGATCTTGTACACCAGTGTATGCATTCCTGGGATGTTCTACACACCATCATTCATACCTCAATCACCTCTGGATCACTACAGCTGGTTGTTTACAAGAGAAAGAAAGTTGCAGACACAAATATGAAAAACATTAGGAGAATAAGAGGTAATAGTAGTGATTAGGATATTTGTTGCTCTTTCCTCTTCCCCGTGTCTTGCCATCCATTCAAAGGGTTGCAATTGGGGGAACTGATTGCAAAGGTTACTCTGATTTGTGGTTGGATCTGCTGATTGCTGAATCCAGTATTCTCCTTTCATTCCTATTATTACATTACAAGCATGTGGGATTTATTTGTTTGGCAAGTGCTAGCAGCTTTAACTTACCCCCCTTTTTGATGCACAGTGCAGCTGAACCACTGAGATCCTAAACTACATATTGGAGGCCAAGCTCAATGGAGAATTTTAAATTAGACAGTGGACAAATTATACATTCTGTTCATTGTCAAGTGAGATTAAAAAACAGCTTGTATTATCTCATTCTACACTGGATTTGTACTTTGCATTGAATTAGAGTCCAGAACCTATTTCCCGTCCCAGGCTGGTACCTGTGCATGACCTCCCAGGGATTTTAATATGGTTTTAAAACTTTATATTAATATTTTATTCTGCTCCTCTGTTATAGCAGTTAGGATGTCTTTAGTCTTTAAGAGGTTGTTATATTATAGCTCAAGATGTGATCAGTTTATAACATCCTTTTCCAGCCTATTGCCTTCTGGTTCCAGAATTATTGGATTTCATCTCTCATAATCCTTAGTCTCATTTGGTTCTTCAGGTTTTTAGACTTGTGTCTTCTGTGATATAGATATAGGTTTTGCTTGTGTTCAAATTATGCCTTATTAAAGGCCTCTTCGATAAAGAATAGGAACGTCCAAGCTGATCGCCTTGTGATGAGGTTCCATGCAGAAAAGCCAACCAAGCCTGGCAGGGTGGAGGTTTCCACAAGCCTAAATCCTATACCTGCAATAAATCTGTTTTCTTTTTATGTTGTACTGGTCACCTTCAGGAAGTGAGGGGAGCTGAATGTTGACTCATAAAATATTTCTCTGGTCTTTTAGAGTTATCCACAGAAAGGGAGGAGGGAGTAGTGTAGCAGCTTGCAAAACTGAAACTGCATTCCATAGATGCTTTCATAGTTTCGAGGCAACCAAATTTTCTGCCATGCAAAATTCTAACTAAAGAGTATGATTGATGACTCTTGGCTATGGATGTGTCCCATTGGAGTATATGAATTATGATACATCCAGGGGGTGGGGGAAAACCACGGTCAAGGGTGACAGTGAATGATGTGTCTCAGAGTCAGCTACATCCAGGCACTCCAGCATGTCTTATCCTAATAAATCCTCTTTGAGCTTTGAAAATCAGGCTAGAGACTCATGATGTAAATGGGGATCAATACTGGAGCCCTGACATTATATTTGTTCCCCAAAGAACAAGTTACAGGAAAGCTACAATTATTCAGTCAAAAACACGATGCCAGGTGAATCTCATAGCCAAACTCAGTGATAACATATGTCTTCTGCTGCACCGGATAATCTGCAGTGCACAATCTCATAACTCCTGCTCAACGAGCAGGTGGCAATCGTGGCTAGGAGACCCTTTGCACAACTTCATGTTGTGTGCCAGTTATATCCTTTCCTGGATTGGGAGTCCCTGAGCTCAAATACATCAAACCCTGGTCATCTTACACTTGGACTATGCAATGTGCTCTAATTGGGTAGATATCCTTGAAGAGTATCTGGAAGTTATAGTTGGTGCAGAGCGCAGTTGCATGGGATTTCTTGGGGCTCTTAGAATGGCCCATTTATATCACTGTTCCATGAGGTGCACTGCTGCCACTTTGTTCCCGAGTCCAATTAAAGGTGTTGGTTATCATCTTTAAAGTCATTCATGGCATGGGTCCAGGCTATCTGAAAAACTGGCTTGCCCCGGTGGGATTAGTCCACTCCATTCATGCTGGAAGAAGGGGCATGCTATGGACCCCATCAGCCAAGGAATTTCAGTTGGCAGAATACAGAAGAGCTTTTTATGCTATGGCTCTAACTCTCTTCCCCCTGAGGTCTGATCTGTTCCCATGCTTTTGGCCTTCTGAAAGGCCTTGAAGACATGGCTACACCAATTAGCCTGGGGTCTTTATGGGGATATGGCATATTGGAAGTAGCTAATGGAGTAGAGACCATCCCATCAGCTTCCTGGGTGCCCTTTTCTGCCTCTCTTTTCATACTGCTTAGTAAACAGAGTTGTAGAAGTTTATAAACTTTGGATCTGTTTTTCAAGGGAGGTGGAATATACAATTGGTGAAGTAAATGTATCAGTATTCAACAGGGGGGTGATAATTAATGTGCATTTGTTTTTATGCATTTTTTTCTTATCTTTTTTTTGGAGTTTGTATTTTAATTTTGGGAATAAAACAAAAAAGTTGAGGGAGAGAGAGGAAGAGAATTATGTTAAAGGAGATGACAGATTGATCCTTTTTTGCATAGCTGGCTTTGGAAAGCAAACAAAAACAACAGTAACAAACAAACAATCACACTGTATAGATTCAGGAGGGATTTTTCCCTCACAAGGAAAATGATGGGATAATTAAGTTTACTTCCTCCTTTGCATAATTGTCTTGATCAGGTTGCCATGAAGTAGGAAGTAATGCAGTTTGTTACAAATTGTATGCATTATTTATGTTAGCTCTTCTAACTCCAATAGCTGTCAGAATATTTTGGACCAAATTGGGTAATATCTGTCCTAGCTCTTATCTCCACCACTTAAAAAGTAAAAGCAGAAGAAAAATTGGAAATAGGGATGTCTTTTATATTTGCGAAATGTGTCTATATCTTAATTTAGTTATGACTCTAAAGCCCGACATGGCATGGGACCAGTTACCTGAGGAACCACCTCATCCACATCATATTGTCCCATTCCACCTGGACAGGCAGAGAAGATATTTTATGGACACCATCAGTTAAAGAATTTCAACTGGCGACTTTTGTTTGAGCTTCTTCGGCGACAGATCAAAACCTCGTCTCTGAGAGGCTTTGATCCGTGCTCACCGCTGGAGCAGCCTGAGCCGGCTGGTTTTGGGGCTAAGCCACCCTGTAGAGGTGGCGAAGGGGGGGAGACCGCCTGCAGGGTTGAGGAGAGCCGCATCTCTCCTCCTCAGCTGGCCATTACTCCCTTTCCCGAAGAAGGTTGCAGCAGTGGTCAGAAATGTCCACCACAAAGAAGAACTCGACCGGAAAAGAATGTGCAGGAGGAAGATAAGAAGAGAAAGTTTTGGTAGACTGGGTCAAACAGCAAAAGCAACAAATAAGTTGCCCTGAATTGAAAACTATTTAAAAAAAAAACACAACAAATAACATTGTTCCCCTAAGAAGATTTTCTAAGCTGCCGATGGAGAAAAAAAAGGGAAAAGATTTTGGGTTTTTTTCTTATCCCTTTTTATACTGACAGCTAAAGAGACTTAAGCAACGAATTCGGAAAAAAAATCCACTCTTGACATTAATAGCATTATCATGCTGAAAATAAAAAGTCAAAGGAGATAATAAAGATTTCTTGGATACATTAAAAGCTTTTGAAAATAGGAAAGGAGAAGAGGAAGACTAAAAGGGCAGGAATCTGGAAGGGAGGAGACTGCCTGGAATTAAAAAAAGAACTTTTAGCAAAAACTCTCAAAAACAAGACTTCCAAAAGGAAATGTTTCTAACTGAAAATATCGGAAAAAAAAAAACCCAGGAAGAGAAAGTGGAAAAAGAAATAAGAAGAAAATACTTCGGGACTATTTTGGATTACTTGATGATTTCTGGATTTTTTGGTTACTGATTTGGAATGACTAAAATCATCGGGTGGTGTTAAAACCTGTTTAAAATCGGCTCCATTTTATAGAAGAACTGAAAATGGAAACTTAAAAAGTACAAAGAAGATGCACAAGAGGGGAGAGATTCTTTTGGCTTCGTATTTCAATTTTTAGAAATGGAGATTTGGAATCTCATGAGCAACAACAAGAAAGTCGCCTGCAGAACAAGAAGATCTGCCGACAAAAGCAAGAAGCGCAGTGTGTAGATGAACAAGTATATCTTAGGTGGGGGGAAAAAAGGGAAGGGGGAAAGAGAATGGAAAGTTAAAGACTGGAAAAAACAACGCCAAAAAAAACCAGAGCTTGAAAATAAGGATAAAACACGAAAGCAACAGAAGAGGAAATGCAGAAGAGAGAATTAGAAGCTAAGAGACAGGGGTAAAAGGGGAGGGAAGAATGGAGAGGAAGAAAGAAAGGAAAAGAAGTTATAAAGGATCAGAAACAAAATAATAGAGAAACAGGCCTATTAGGATAATGGCGTGAAAATTTAATGGAAAAAGAGATTCCTGCAAGGTACATAAGATAGTATTGTTATGTTAGAAATAGAAATATTTAGAAATATGAAACAATGTATGAATTAAAATGTTTGATAAAATAGCTATCCGTAATTCAGTGGATGCCTGTCAATAAATAAATGTAACAAAATGAAATATTTTATTGATTTATCATAAAACATATGTGAAGAGAAAATAAGGGAAAAATTAATTATGGAGATCTATATGTGCTTTTCAAGGAAATTATTAAATGATAGAATTTGAATTAGAAAGGAATGAAGGGTTTATATTCCATATTTTTACAATCTTTTTTTTAAAAAGAATATAGTGTGTGTTATCAAGAATGTCGCAAGGCGAATTAATTGGAAGTTTATTACTATATTTGTATTGAAGGTCATAACCTTAAGGTAATATACTGAAGTTAAATAAGAGTTGGAATGGATTGTAAATTAAAAGATATAAAGGTATCATACTCCCAACTTAGTAACTACAGGAAAAATTCATTTCAATGAGAAAAGATAAATGATGAAATTGAAACAGAACAGACAAAAGTATACAATATAATGATTTGAATTGAGATGAGATAAATCAAAATAACATTGAGAAAATTAAAAGAGGGGAAAAACTAGTAGTAGAAAAATTGTAGAATAGCTAATAAGATATGGAATAGAACACAAAAAGAGCATGAAATTGAGTTTTGTGTCTGTATAAAAGAAGTTCAACCCAGGACCAATGCTATTTTCAAAAAAGATGTTTTACTTGTATTTTGTATGTGTGAAAACCCAAATAAAACTTTATTAAAAAATAATAATAATTTCAACTGGCAAAAACCAGGAATTTTTTTTGCCATTGGGCTTGCAATAATTTGTCAGCATCTCATGAAGAACTGCATGTTTTTTGGTTAAAACATCAGACTGGTCTACAGTCACTCATTGCCAAGCAATTTTAACATCCTGATGCAAGGAGTTGAAAATGAAGACTGACTGACATCTGGCAAAACCTATCTGATAAGATCCAAAAAAAGGGGCAGGCAACTACAAGCCAATTACCTGCTCACAACAAACTTTCAAATTGCAACTTTCAAAGAGGAACAAAACACTAGCTCTTGTTTTCACTAGAGGATTTTTGGACAACTGTAAGAGAGGGAAAACCAACTTGAATGCAGCTTGGATTGACTAAAAGAAAGTCTTCAATTCCCTGCCACATGACTGGTTAATTAAGTTCCTAGAAATAGCAGGCCTTAATATGGATAGTCCTCAGCTTATATCACTAAAGGAACCTGCCCATTACGGTCATAAGCTATGACAACTGTAAAATGGCTGATGTGACTACCCAATTTTATGATCTTTTTTGCAGCTGTACTTAAGCTAATACTGAGGTTGTAAAGTGACTGACATGATTGTTAAGAGAACACCATAGTTATTAAACAAACAAATTGTTCACTGTGGGCTAATTTTACTGAAAATTCCAGCATCATAAAATGCAGTCAAAGAATCTGGGGACACTGCAAATACTGTAAATGTGGGCTGGCTCAATGCAGTCATGTGACCACAGGGAGAGATGTCCAGCTGTCAGAACTTCAGTACCCTGTAATAAGTACCCCTGGAGAGATCCGTCATAACTTCAAACAATTGCTAAGAGAGAAAGAAACACAAAACGCTGAATTTTGAACAGATCTGTTTGGCATGATGTTTCTGATGATGTTTTTTGATTTCATCAATTTTTCGCCTTTTGCAATCACTTCAAAAGTAACAATCTCATTCCATTCTGCCTCTTGGAATTTAAGTGTGTGCACTACTGGAAGGCAGATATTACTCGTTCAAATAGTGTGCTCTTTGAATTTGAAATGCATGAATTAATTTCGGCAGTGGAATTGGGAATTAGGAAAAAAGGCAGTCAATGGAATTTGAAATCCTTCAGGGGATTTACCCCTAGAGTAATTCTTACATGTTCTGGATCAAGTGTTCCATAGCTGTGATTATCAAAGTCTCTGCTACCTAGCTGTTAATCTTGAATAAATCTTCTTAATGACTACTTTCTTGTTTAACATTAAAATATTATAAAAATGAAACTGCAGTTACATTGGATGAGTCATTTGTGGTTAGTGCTGACAGAAGCATATATTTGTGCAATAATACCTTTGGCACCATGTTTGAAATAAAATATATCCTTTCTCACATATCAAGGAAGGATTGATAAATCACACTTCTATAGTACTGCAATGTTTTAGCTAACCAAATGGCTTAATTCTGTGTGCTACTAGGAACTGTAGCTTAATGTATTGATCATAATTTAGTAGACTTTTTTTGTTTTACTGTGATGTGTGAACCTTGCCATCATGTTTTTTATATTTGGCTCTTCCACATATATAAACTAGTATAATATTTAGAGTATAAAAATGTTTCACTGAACCAAAGAGGTAAAGGGGAAACGGGCAAAAGCAAACAGTAAGAAGATAAGCTTAGATGAGGCAAACAAATGATTTATATTCCTAGAATATGCAAATACTCAAAAATGCAATCAGATCCAAATATGAAATTTCTCAGTCTATACTGTACTATATTAATAAGTTGCCAAGATATATAAACAGTAGTTATCCATAATTTCTTTCCATCATGCAGTCTGAAATAAAAAACCTTCAGATATGTAAAACAGTTTTTCCCATCTATGTTTAATTTATGCTCCACATGAAAAATGTTGCTGTTTTGATATATTCCACTGCAAGCGTAGAGGGATTTCTCATATAAAAGATTTGAATGGAACTCAAAGGAATGGGAATAAGTTGAGTTAAACCTTACAATTCAGGGTTGTAGCCAATTTCAAGGAAATGATTCCAGGACACAAATCATGTTTAGATAAGATATCTGCAAAGGCATCCATTCAGTTAATTTAGAATTGGTCAACTAGATATGAAGTGTTAAGCAAAATTAAAATCCGGGGAATCTTCTTGACATAGGAGTAGATAGGATACATATGTTAGGCATATTAAAAGCAAAGGAGTGCCAGCGAGGGAAGGAAAGAAGGAAGCTTTCTGTACGTGGTGCCTGTTGCCTGGCAACCCAGAAAAGAGAGAACACTTCCTTCCTCTTTGTTTCCTTTCCTCTCACAGTCAAAAGGACCATTCTGTAATGTGTGGGTAGAAGAAGAAGCCAACGCTGCATCACATAGTTTATTTTCCTGGAGTATACAGACTTGTATACATATCTACAGAAAGGCAGGATGGAGTATTCATATAAGTATACAGACTTTCTATAGATGTGTATAAACCAGTTATTTATTATGGTTTGGAAAGTCTAATATATCCCATATGTTTTGTTTAGCCTCTTTTCAATACCAAAGCTCAAAAATTATTTTATTGCATTTGAATAAATGTTATTTTTTTGTATTTTTAAATTCAGCCTCTTTGTAGCACAATTTCTAAATGTGGTCCATTTGTGTAATTTATAAAGAAACATTTCATTTGTTTTTTAAAACTGACACACACATGTGCACATATGCACATGCACACACAAAAATGTGAATACTGCATTGTGGCAACATCTTATTATTTATTTCAAAATAAGCCCAGCGTGCTTTGGGATTTACTTTTAGGTAAGCATACACTGGATTTTAAAAGCTTGGGTTAATCTTTGTAGCAACAGAAGATACTAAATGGGAAGTAATCAATGTTACCTTTTTCAAGGGGTAAGCAAAGAAATAAAGGTGGAAAAAAGGACTCCTTGCTAAATTCTAAACTTTTGTAAATAGGCATCATAAATACAAATGAATACTTTTCATCCTGATTTTCTCGTAAAGAGAATATGACTATTTTTAAAAAAAGAGTATTTCTACAAACTTACTAATTATGGCAAAAAGAAAGACAAGACTATAGAAAGAGTGTGCCATTTCACACACTGTTGTAACATGGCAACCAAATCTCCCTCAGCTTTGTTAGCCTTCCTAATCTGTATGCTTTGCTACAGCTTCCATCCACTGGGTTAGTACCATGGCAACCCCATGATCTTTAAACACATGAATTTCTGCTGTGATCCCAAATTAAGACATCAGCAATGGTGTGTGTGTGTGTGTGAGAGAGAGAGAGAGAAAGAGAGAGAGAGAGAGAGAGAACATTTTATTAAATTCCACTACTTTATGAATNTGGTGTGTGTGTGTGTGTGTGAGAGAGAGAGAGAAAGAGAGAGAGAGAGAGAGAGAACATTTTTATTAAATTCCACTACTTTATGAATCCCCGAACCTTTTCATTTTTCATTATTGTATATATTTTAATACATCTGTTCCAGTCAATGGAAATGCTACTACTCCATTCTGAATTCACTGTTGATTTGAACTATCATCCTGATCCTGTTTGATTATTGTTGGAGGAAAAATACGTCATGTAAATCTCAAACCCTAGCTAAATCAATTAATCAGTTGACTAAAGGTTTAATTCACCTCGATTTGTTTCAGCATCATTCCCTGGATCAATTAAGTTCACTTAAATGTTAAGTGTTCTCTTTCCATTCATAAGTGAAATAATATCTTTGAGAAAACTCCCACAAATATTCCTCCCCCACAAAAAACACACCCAAAGCAGAAACAGATCACAGCCTATATGCACACTGGTGGTTTTTTCACAATTCAGTATCTTCCCAGGAAAATGATATGGCTTTGAATATACATGTATGTGGACATATTGAGGATTAACTTAAAAAATCATTGTAAAAGTATGAAAAAAGATGTGTTTAGATTATTAATTCAAAGACAAGTGTTTCATATGAATTCTAGTGTGCTGCAAGATGCCTCCTAGAAGAATTTTCAAAGCTAAATCACCCTATTTCCTTTCCTTTCCTCCCCTCCCTTTCTCTCCCTCTCCCTCTCCATCCAACCATCTCACCATTTAACGTGTATTCCATTGAATTTATTATATTATTTCCATATAGTATGTTATTATATTATGAAAAATACACAATTCTGTAAAGCTGTTGCTTCCCTACATAGGAAGTTTTCATTGAATAAACACTGTTCAACTTAGAGCCTTCCAGTTGATCTCCATATTATGCCTTCGGCAAAGACAGCTACATAAGAAAGGTCAGTTGTACTCATAGATCTTTGGTAGTGGTTCTGTGGGATGACAGAAGGCATATTTTAGATGATTTGTATTTTTTTAAAAACTTCTACTTATAAAAAACTCTTTAAAATAAAAATTGTTACCCAGAATATTTTATATTTTAAGCTAAACTGGTTATCTGCAAACCAGTGGCACATACTGAAGACAGTATAACTTGGCTTTTGACAGTCATACACAGCTGCTTTTAAGTTGTTGATGAGTGCTGGTTTCCAAAGGCTGAAGCGATCATCTGAATTTTCTTGGAACTTCTCCAATTTTATTGGAACCATCCCCTAAGTGAATTTGCTAAAGGGCAAAGCCTTAATGAAGTTGCCATGGCAACTACATATTCCTAGCCAAGTCTCAGCTGTTTCTTTTATGATATTATAATATTGGACACCATATTTAAATGAACCTGTAGCTGTTATGGATGCATTAAAATTAATTTAGAGTCACAATGATTCTGACAATATTAATTGAAATATAGTCTGGCTGGTATGATTTCATTAATCAATAGACTAAACCAGTGTAACATCTCTGACCCTTCTTTCCCACCTGCATCAGTGCTGGTTCTGGTTGAGTTGAACCTGAAGATGGTAAAAAAGGCACCTTTCTTATAATTATGGGCACAAATTGTATTACATGGGAGGAGTGTCTTGGAGCTCTTTAATTGCCCTTCACTTCTCACCTTGACATGCATCGCATCAAGTATTTTCTTGTTTGGTGTATCAACAAAAAGAAAACTTTAGGAAAGGGGATTTGTTTGAAACTTTGTGAATGAAATGGAGATGCCTGGAAGTTCCCTGTCACTGCAACAAACTATTATCTAGAAACCAAGCAGTGTGATAGAATAGCAAAATTATTTTATACATATAATTTTTATTTGAAGATTTTAATGAACAGGTTATCTGAAGGACCGTCTCTTCCAAGTTACATCCACCTGACCCATCAGAATGGGGAAGCAGGGAATATTGTGGGTCCCCTCTCTTAAGGTGATACATCTGGTGAGATCCAGGAGGAGGACACTGTCCGTGGTGGCTCCCTTCTTTTGGAACATTCTCCCTGCAGAATTTAGACCTTGACCAGGGGTGGGATTCAAATTTTTTAACAACCGGTTCTGTGGGTGTGGCTTAGTTGGTGGGCATGGCTTGGTAGTCATGTGACTGGGTGGACATGGCTTGGGGTCATGTTATTGGCTGGGCGTGGCCAACTCAATATCACTCACATCAAGGCATGCATCTCCTCGCCTGGCCTCTCATGACTGTGGTGATGCTGCAACAATCATAAGTGTGAAAAATGGCCAAGTCACTTTTTTCAGTGCCATTGTAACTTTGAATGGTCACTCCACACAAGCAAAGTACCAGCAAAGGAGGGAAAAATACTCCAGAGAAGTTCCTGAGACAGGATGTCTAGTTCTGCCAAGAATGTAATAAGGGTTAATGGAGAGGCAGTTTCTGTAAGCAACACCAGAATGTTTCCTTCCTGCCTTCCTTACAGGATTAGGCCAGTAATTTCTTCTAACAACTGGTTCTCCAAACTGCTTAGAATGTTAACAACTGGGTCTAGTGAATAGGTGCGAACTGGTAGAATCCCACCCCTGCATTTCATGCTTTCTTTTTCTTATAGATTTGATAGCCAGGTGGTGGTAAACTCACCATGTCTATCATAATTGATCCTTATATAAGTTAAGAATGTTGCATTTGGGAACATATTTCTTATTCTCAAGAAAGTTATGTGGGTATGTAAAAGGCAACATCTGTAATGAAAGCAAAGTGCTGCAGCACTACTTGATGACTAGATCATAAAGAGCACATGCAACAACTTTTAGTCATGGCAGTAGAGCATTCTTTAGCATGTGCTGCTCTTAAGCATAGCAGCTGCCTTTGGAATAGTTTCAGCAGAAATAAAATTCAACAGGCAAAAACTAAAATGGACCCAAACTATGTGTACATGTGCTGTGTTTGTTCATGAGCAGTATTTAAGAAACTAATAAAATGTAACATAAAAGCAAGCACCATGCAAAATATAAATTAAATAAATAATGGGGGAAAATAATATAAAACTAGTACAGAAGACTACTGAGAGAGATTGTTTGGCCTTTCCTTCCTTTCCTTTCTTCCAGAGAAAATATTATATTATAAAAGGCAGTATATTCTCTGAATCCTTTTACTGCAAAAATATTTACTTTTGACTTCTGGAAAGAAACATTTATGGTCTAAATATTCAGAGGACTGAAGACCTGTTGTTATCTGAGATTTATGAATGGTACAGACACAGAATATGTATGAATGTTTATCATGAAATATGCATCCTCTGTCAAAATTGTAGTGTAAAATTCTATATACATACATGCATGGATGAGATATCCTTATTTGTGTGTCTCTTTCTGTGTATATTTTTATTGTTTGTTCTTTCTAATTAAATGCTAATAAAATATATCTATTGTATATTTAAGTCTATTAAAACAAAAATAAAGGTCAGTTGTTGGAAGAACTACTGTACTTTTGATGAATAATAAATTAAAAATATTAGTCTAATTAAATCATTACTACAAGTGCTTGCGCTTGCTATACAGTAATATCAGAACAGTGCTGGTCTACCCGAACATGACTGATCCACTTGTGTAACAATGGCTATATGTGTGTGTGTGTTTATATGTGTGTGTGTGTGTGTGTGTGTGTGTGTGTGTGAGAGAGAGAGAGAGAGAGAGAGAGAGAGAGAGAGAGAGAGACGCAAATATGCAGAAGTAGTATATAATCATTATCTAAACTCTGCTGCTTAGAAGTAGGATCTTGATATGTTGCTCAGAAGGGCTCCTTTGCTCAAATACGCAATGCAGCCAAGCCACCTGATAGTCTGCATTGATGACCTAATGTTCAGCTTCATCATACTGAAGATAAAATGAGGCTACACTAGTTGGAACTACCTTTCTGTCATGTTCTTGTCACTGATTTATGCTGTCTTCTATATTATAGCAAAAAAGAAAGTCTGAGGTGGAGAATCTCCTCTTGACATGTATAGTGGCTCCCTTGTGATTTGGAAACTTGTACTGAATCCTTAACATGTTAGAAATCTATACTGCACACATAAACATCCATCTACTGTACATGTTTATACCCATGTGTATGATAAACATTTCAAATGACAAAACACTTGCTATTTATATGGCATGCTAGGCTAGCACTGTACATGTGCCTGACATCAAGATAGAAGTACAAAAGGCCAAAGTTTGTAATGAGACATTGGGATGCACATTTTGACTGCAATTGTTCATAATCACAGTTTGTATCTGATGCCTACATCTGCTCATGCAAAGCAGAATTCTTGCTTCACAAAGGCTACTCTGAATTCACAGGCCATTCTGAATTCATAATGTGAATTTCTGCTCTCTCTTTTCATATAATTGCAATTGTATCAGAGAAACCAGTGAAATATAATTATTGAGCAATACAAACTTTTCCCAGCGGAACAATTAAATTGCAGTACTTTCTCTCAAAATTCTACCTGTGGCCTTGATTCTTGAATATATAAACATACCACTTGATATTTCTGCATGAGAGGTTTAGGTTATAAACATTTCACTATTAAAAAAAGTGTACAATTGCATTTAAATGCTTGGTGCTTCATGTATCTTAGTATACAGTGGAAATCATATTCCAAAGAGTTGCATGTACTTGAACCAAGACACTTATAGATGTTTGGAATGTCTGTTCAAAGTAAATTCTTAAAGCCCCTGTCACACTGCACCAATGGATGGAAAGAGAATGTAAAATGGAGAAAAACACTTGCCATCCGTTGGTTAACGCCGATGTTTCTGTTTTGTACTCACTGGCGGTCCGTTTTTCTTCCTCTCTATCCGTCCAGCATCTGTCGACTGAGGTTCCATACCGCTCAAAAAGTTTTGAGCGCTCAAAACTTTTTGAGCGGAAAATGTATCCAACGGCGTCCGTTCGTTGCATCCTCTAGGCATTATGGGGAACATCCGTTCTGCATCCTCGGGCATCCGTTACGGGTCCCGCTATATCCACTAGGCATCCGGTGCGCATCCGCGCAACTCAAATTCCACTCCAAGAAAGAAAAGCAGACAGCAGGAGAAGTGGACGACGCGGAATAGACACGCAGCATTAGTAACATGGACAGAGAACAGGATGAAAGTGGATGCAGTTCACAAAGAAAGCATTTTAAATTGGAAAAAACGCTTCGCAGAGGGGACCTATCTCAGATATTAAGGATGTCTAGAGGATGCCTAAGATGCAAAAGGACACCTTAGTGGAAAACCTGTATTGCCTATAAAAAGGGGGAGCAACTCACCTGATCTCACTTTCAGTCCAGGCAGCCCTGTCTTGCAGACCTCTTGCAGCCTTTCATCTGCCTCTTTGCTTTTCCACAGCATCCCAGTCATGTTCCACCATGATGTAACACAGTCCTTTTGGTAGCCACCATTCGTTCTGCAACAGTGCGAAGCCATCTACAGGTTCGTCAACTCTTACTACAGGAAGAAAAGGAGGCGGCCAAGAAGCATCTGGGGTTCCCGAAATGGACGGGAGAAGAGCAGAGTACGGGACTAGCATTAACAACAAGCTAATGCGTGGAGCTCAACGGACGAAGACCCTCGTGCATTCCAGCTTCATGAGATGCCTCCAGCCATATTTGACGAAGTTGTGCAGCGGCTGACCACCCAGGTTTTGACCCAAGGCAAACACCAACTTCCAGCCCAGCCTGGACCTGGGCTCAAGGTGGCCCTGCTCTGCGCCACCTGGCCTCAGGGACCACCTACAGGAAGCATGCGTACGGCTGTAGGGTGCCACACAACACCATCAGGCATTGTGGTCAGAGAGTGAGTTGCAGGCCATCATGGAAGAATACCTGGAGGAGCTCCTCCAGTGCCCCTCCACTGAAGAAGGATGGAAGAAACTTGCAGAGCAGTGGTATCAGAGGTGGAACTTCCCCCAACCGGTTGGAGCCATAGATGGCCAAAGCACGTGGGCCTGCAAAGCTCCAGCCAAGTTTGAGGTTCCACTTTATCTTCAACTACAGGGCTCTTCAGCATCGTCCTCTTCGCCATGGTCGATTGCTGACTATAAGTTTCATGTACATCGATGCTTCAGGCAATGGTTTCAGCTTCAGATAGCCCAAAGGTATAACGAATTGCCGGTGACCTCAAGGAGGGTCTGGAAGGCAACCTCATCATTGGGCTTCCCAGATCCAGACCCCTGCCCAACGACACGCAAGATGTGCCCTACTTCTCATGGGGATGACGCCTTCTCCCTCAGAACCTACCTCATGAAGGGCCCTTAGCACTTCATATCCTTCACCTGTGAAGAGAGGATCTTCAACTACAGACTGTCCAGGGCCAAGTGCGGTGGTGGAGAACGCCTTTGCATCCTGGCAACAGGGTTCCAGGTACTTCTCACCACCATGCAGCATCGGCCCAGAGACTGTGAAGTAGAGGATCGTGGGAAGCTTTGCTGCATCTTGCACAATCTCATGCGGCACCACTACCCTGTATTGCAGAACAGGGCTCAATGACCACCAACAAGAACAATCGGGGACACATGGAGCCTGGGGAATGGAGGCAAGGCAAAACCTGATAGACACTGAGGATGTGCAAGGCCCCAACAGAGCCTCATGTGAAGGAAGAAGCAGCGCAACCTCCTGAAACACGGTGCAAACTCCCCAGCTGGAGCAGTGGAAGTGGCAAGACGGATGATTAGATGATTAATGGATGCGTCCTTCAGCCTTTTCTCATCACACTGGGCATGCTCCACAGAAACCTGCCTGGAGGACAGGAGACTGACTCTCGGCCAGAAGAGGACTGGCTGCTCGCAGGCTGCCTTGAGAGAAGGGTTGTGAGAGGGGGGGCTTGCTTCCTTGGTGGGCGGATCTCACCCTTTCCAAGGATAGCTGCACTTGGCCATGATGTAAGGTCTCTCTGTCGTCAGCTTGACTGCGGCCTGTTCCAGATTTCTTGAGGTGCAGCTCTTTCCGTACCGGGTGTGCATATGATTTCCACGAGCGAGGAAGCACCTCCGAAGTTGTGCCCAGGCTCTCCGGCCTTCCTCTCCAAGCAGCCTGCTTCCTTTTGGTGTCCCTGTAGAGCCTGTGTCCCTTCTGCCATAGGCATAGTCATTCTCTTCTCAGCCACTCCAGCAACCTCATCCTCATGTTTCCTCCTCGATGAGTATTGCCTCCTCTCCCGTTCTTGCATATGCCTCTTCCATCCCTTTTGGCAGGACACATGGGCCTGTAGGTGGTAGTGGGAGGGCTGCTCCCTCCACATCATCAGCAGCAGCAGCACCAAGCAGAATCATCATTATCATCAGTAGCAGTCAGCAAGCCGCCAGCAGGACCCAGGATCAGCCACAGCAGCAGCAGCCCAGGAGCAGCAGCAGCAGCAGCAGCAGGACCAGGATCAGCAGCAGCAGAGTGGAGCCACAGCCAGCGCCAGCGGACCAAGCAGCACCATCAGGTACCAGGGGAGCACCAATTCAGGACCAGTGAGCACGCAGCAGGGACCAGGAGCACGAGCAGGACCATCAGGACGCAGCAAGACCAGGAGCACGAGCAGGACGAGCAGGAACAAGCAGGACCAGCAGGCAAGGCAGACCAGCAGGACAGCAGGACGAGCGAGCAGCCAGCAGAGGTAAGCACCAGCAGAAGCACCACCGCCAGAAGCACCTTCAGCAGAGTAACACCAGCAGAAGCACCACTGCCAAGAAGCAGGCATCAGCCAGCTTCCTCCAGAAGCGCATCAGCAGAAGCTCCACCGCCAGAAGCAAGCATCAGCAGAGTAAGGCACCACGCAAAGGCACCACCCCAGAAGCAGCACTCATCAGCTCCCCAGAAGCAGAAGCAGCAGGAAGCCCCAGCCCCAGAAGAGCGAGCCCTGTGCTACAGAAGCCCCAGCAGAAACAAGAGTGAGGGCCAGGGGTAGGAGGGTGGCCCTGTCCCTTTGCAGGCTGCAGCAGATGGCTGAGGCTTCTCTTCATTCCCCATGGTTTGTGGGGTTGCTGGCTGGCGCGCAAGGCTGGCAGGCAGTGCAGGCAGCAGCTGGCAGGCAGGCTGGCAGGCAGGCAGGCAGCAAGGCTGCAGGGGAGGCTGGCAGGGAGGCTGCGCAGGGCAGGCCAGCAGGAAAGGCAGGCAGGCCAAGCCAGGCCGAGCAAGGCTGCATGCAGGCATGCGGGCGGCTGGCTGCAAGGCAGTCGATTTGATCTGGAAGCAGGTCTTTCCTCTGAATGGTGACCTGCTTTGGAGTGCTTCCTTTATATCCACGGGGCTGACGCAATGCATCCTCCCCACATGCGCAGTGAATGCTAGGCATCGCAGCTTCTGCTAGGCATCCGCTGTGCATCCTCTTCATCTGCTCGGCGTCCGCTCTGCATCCGCTCCTTATCGTTGTGCGTCTCCTCTTTGCTGCTCTCCCCCGGAAGCCTTCGGATGTGCATCCGCTCCCATCACTTTGCCATCCCTAGGCTTCCGTTCCACATCCGCTTTCCATCCTTCCCTGCGATCCTCTCCCGTACGTTCCTTTCCGTGTTGTCCAGCTCTGGTTATTGCAAATTTTTTTCCCCTTTTGAGAGCGGTTAACAATGATGGAACATAACATTTTTCTCGTCCGCTGTGTCCTTTTTACAAACGTTTTGCATCCGTCGGCCAGTGTGACAGGGCCTTAAGCAGATTTACTATATTTTCAATGTATCTGAGCATCATTTGCCTTGGACTTAAAAACACTTGAATAATATAGTAAAATTCTTTGTAAAATCATACTGAATCAGATCTTTATGAATATTTCACATTAAAAAACACATCAATTGTCCTTGTTTACTAATGGTAGGCTCTTTCCTGCCTCAGCAAATTCTTATTCTATTTACTGTGTCTGTGTTTGAAAAGCAATTGTGGAAAAATGGTTTTAAACTCTTGCTTGAGTAAGAGTTTAAAAAAGAATTTAAAAAATAATTCTCAACATTTGTAAGGGTATGTTATGTATTATTTATCTCATTGTTATTTAATTATTCTGTTTAGTAGCCATAGAGGCACAATGGTTAGAATGCAATACTGCCTGTTCAAGGTTCAATCAGCCTTCTATCTTTCCAAGTAAAATGAGGACCCAGATTGTTGGGAGCAATATACTGACTCTGTAACCCACTTAGAGAGGGCTGTAAAGCGATATATAAATCAAAGTGCTATTGCTATTATGTACTGCTCTGACATCCACCCAGATATCAAAATGGCATCCATAATTTTAACTATTAGTTTGGACTATAACTCCTGATCCCTGTAGGCCTAAATCTTATAAATATAGTTAACTACTGTATATAAAATACAGTTAAGTGTCCCATAAATCTCTCACCGGGAGATAACAACATGTCTATTCCATTCCCATGTTTTTCTGTCAAAATGTTGGAATATTATAAACTGAATTATGGAGATTATAATTCAAAATATATGTGCGGGTTCATTCTTCCTCAGATGATGACTGCTGTTTCATATTTCCCCGTGGCATGTTAAATGCTGGGAGAATAACAAGGTGGTCAAAGGGAGGACTATTATGGTTACTAATAAGTATCTGTCACTCAGCAGATTCCTGTTTTTAAGTACCATTATTTCATCATTATTGTTTGATTAGTTAAATGAGTTTATCATGATTCAACCCTAGGGCTTATAGTGTCTGACATAGAATTATGAACAGAAGAGATTCAGGCTGCTTTGATAGGGTGATGAGAAGGGAGTAGTCAGTCGCTCTCTGATGCTATTATTGTCACATAGAAACATCATGTGCAGACCTAAAGTGGAATTTCTATAAAAAACTTCACATCACCTTTATTTTCTATTGAAGCAATATTTTTTAATTCACCTACCTGAAATAGGCAAGATCTTCAGTGTCAGGGTCATTTGGGATTGTCCAATTCCTTTTTTTAGTATGTTTTCTGAGAACAATAATTTTTGATTTCCTTATCTACTTGGTTAGACCTTGCCTGTTGTGATTTCACTTTGTTTGCCAGCTTTCTCTATGAACCTTAAGTGTTGAATAGACTGATATTTACATAGGAAGCTCTATGGACTACATAAACATAGGCATCTAAGTTACAATACAAAAGGGCAGAGCGTGCATCATGATGTCAGGTTGCACATTTATCATTTTGTGTCATTGTGGCTACCTGGCAGTGTCTGTGAACTCAGTCTACCACAGATGATATCTGTCAGCAGTTATTCTTGTCATGGTATGGCTGCTCAGATCTGCTCCTAACAGTTTTCCAACTACTGATTCTAAGAATTTGAGTCTGCAGGAGTAAATTTCTGTTCTGCTGATAAAAGGAATATAAGGTATAAGATGATACCCAACATGAATATTGGAAAAAAAATCTGAGAAAATATGTACTATTTAATTAAATAATTGATTTCAAGATTCAACTATTAGTTCATACCAGCTATCACAAATTTAGAGCTGGAAACTATGGAATTAACAATTTCTGAAGGACAGTATCCTTTGGGCTTTATTTCTCTACTATTCAGCTTGTGTTTGCATCCAAGGAAAGGTGAGAAATTAGATAAGGATCTTGTGAACTATAGAAGGCAGTGGTGCTGGTGCCATTGGAGAGAACCTTCCGGAGTTCACCCTGATTGTATCAAAAATCTACAACACTACCTCTAATTGGTTATAGTGATTGAGAAGCTGTCAGGCCATCAATTTCAAAGGAGTCTGATAGAATGGATGCTGTATTTGGTCATTCTTGTTGATGACACATAATGTTGGGAAACACCAGCCAGGCAGACGGAAAATCTCAAGTGCATTATTGGCCTTGAATCTTTGAGTAGATGCAAGAGATCCAGAACTAACCGCCCAGAAGAGCCTTATTTATCTGATTCCAAAGAACACAGAATTCTGGGGAGATTCCTGTATAACAGGTAAAATATAATAAAGTATTTAGCTTGAACTTTACATATGAAGATCTAGTTGCTTGTGCCTATACATGGTGAGGTTTAAATGGAGGTTGTGGAATTCTAGTAGTCCTGCTACTTGTCTACTTCTAATATCTACATGTATTGAGTTTGTGCTAACCAAAACAATCTGCACATGCTGGCAATTAGGGTCATCATTGCTTAGCAGATTATTCTGGTTGGTGTGCGTTGGCAGGAGTGGTTGAATTCTTGGATATTACAATATGAGCTTGACTCTTCTTATCCTATTAACATCTATATGAAACTGTTGAGGGACGCCACTGAATTTTTATATATTTGCATACTTTTTTTATTATTGAATGCAACAACAACAAACTGATTCTCCTTTGCAAACTGATTCTCCTTAGGAATTAGTTAAAGAAGGTAAGTTCTTGCACATTCCACAATTATTACATTAAATTATTACAGTATTAAAATTATTTTTATCCTTCTTTAAACATGCTACTTGTATATTTTGTTATATTAATATCATTATTATATCTGGGGCATTTTGTTGGAATATATATTTCTTTCCATAGTGTTTGGTTATTATGTTTGGGGACAAAAACTATAATGATATCTCCAGTGGCTGTTTCTTCCATGACCTGTGGACTACTTGCACATACTTAATTCACCAATATTAAGAAGCCAAATATCAAACTAAAAAGAAAAAGTTGTCTCATGTTCTTGGTTAGAATATTGGCAGCTATTGGAAAGGCACCCTTCCCTAGTCTTTCATTCAGACTGTCATTCAATTATTCAATCAATTCCAACTCCTTGTGATATCATTTCTGCTGGAATTCGGAAGACGATTTTTACAATTTGGTTCCTTTCGAATATATTGGACATCAATTCACATTAGTAGTAGGGAAGACTATACAAGGCATACTCTTTTAAGGAAAACCTCCTATCTTAAAAATAAATCAAGCAAGACAAATGACTTTTGATTAATACCCTTAGAACAAGTTGGAATATTATATCGAAAAGATTAATAAATTAGCCATGAAAATTGTAGCTCTAAATCATTGTAATGTGGCAACAAAATAAATAACAGATTGCTTTGGCTGCTTGAGGTAACCAACTCTTCCCACAGTAATATGCTTGTATGTATTGTTGAGCAACATATTCTTCATATTTATAGAGAAAATATTTAATAGTAGAGGTGAGAATTTAGAATTAAGCAAAGATTTTCTAGTGGCTTATATTGGGAATTGTATACTGTGCAGTATATTAATTGGCAAACTAGATCAGCAATATACAAGCAATTACTACACAGTTATGTTTAATAATTTGCTCATAAATCTCTGAAATGATCATATTACATCATTATAATTGCATTGAAGGTAGTAAGTGTCTAGGTTGACAGGTAGAAACAAAGGTTGTAATGATCAAGATTTTCTAAATAAGAGCAACAAAATTTATATTAGCCAAGAAACACAATGTAATATAATTATAAGGAGATCACCTCACAATTTTTAGCTCTCTATATAAATTATACAAGTTTGAACAAGTACTGCTTAAAATGAAGTTGTTGATAAAATTCCATACATAATTACAATGCATTTTTATCATTTTTTTAAGCCATCATGGAAACATTGGCAGTGACTACAGACATTTTTATGGTTATATCTGCTTTTACTGTATGCTAATGGGCTTTATTATAGTGGATTAGATATACATAAAAATGAGGAAAACATTGAGTCATCCCAGACAGATGGCTGTTTAGTCTCTGCTTGAAAAGATTCAGTAAAGGGAAGACCACCAATTCTATGAGTAATTGGTTCCACTGTCAAATTATTTTTATTGTTGGTACATTTTTGCTTGCATACAAAGAAAGTCTGCTTTCCTCTATCTTCATCCCATTATTTCATTGTTTTGCTTTCTGGAACAATACAAAACAGATATTAGGACATTCTTTCATGCATTGAAGAGTTCTTCCATGATCCTACAGACTCATTTTCTTAAGAGCTAAACATATTCAATGTGAAGAATGAAGCTGGTGAGGCAATAATTTGCTAGGTAAAGAAAACCTGTATCTCAGCAGAGATAAGTGTCTTCTAAGTCAATTACCTGTAAACTTGGAAAGATAGAAAGAAAAAGTGTAAAATTTAAACCCTGTAATGTAAATCTATATAAGGGCAATATTAAATATTGTGTACAGTATATATTTTATTACTTTATGAAAAGACGAATATAGTTGAGTTTGAGACCCAATGCGATCTTCTGATTAGGTTGCTAGAGTAGGAGTGGAAAAACCAATTGTAGAAAGCAAACTGGATAATCTTGGGACAATAATTTTGTCTCACTCCAATGAGGTTTTGTGATAAACTTGATGAAAATATTAAGTACTTCACTTTTTGAGCTGGACAAGTAAAGATGTAAAACTGAGCAAACCCTGTGATCAAGTAGATCACTAAGAACAAGAATAAACAACATACAGTGCCGGATATCTTCTACCTAGTAAGGCAATTCCTGAATAAAGGAATATGTTTCTGGATAGCTTGTCCTGTGAATGAAAGTAAAGGCCCTGTCCCACTTCACTTAGTACAGAATTGAATCAATTCTGTTTTTCACAAATGAGGAACATGATAGAGGCATGGTATCTTATTTGAAGTATTCATGTCTGCATATTAATTAATTAAAGGCCCTGTCCCACTGCACTTATGGATACAAAGAGGATGTAAAACGTTAAAAAAAGCTTGCCATCCATTCACATATGCATCTGTTGTGTACTGCATTGCCTACAAGTTCATTCACTCTAGTCTCGCATGCATGCCACGTTCCACTCGCGATTTCATCCGTGCACATAAGAAGTTTGAAGCCTGCACAAACACCTTTTCTGATCTCTCAATGGGCAACTTTCCGCCGCTGGTTGACAATGTAATCCGTGAATATGAGCAACAAACCGTTCTATGCCGTATTATCATCTTCTGTTCAAACGACCTGCTGTATCTAGTCTTCTATGTGTTGGGTATGCCTGCATATAATCTCAATCCGAGCACTCTCAGCTTGATAAAGCGGATTAACAGACGGGAGGATAACAACAAGGTACCACGGAACATCATAACACCCTACTCATCTGATAGTCCGATGCAAAATTACGCCAGAGCGAGAGCACACATGCGCCGCATCCGTGAATGTGTTTGCACTCGCATATCCGCCGGATATTACATCCGCGCGGCATTCCTTTTCTTTCCTTTTCAGCGCATACCTGCGTCTTGACCTGCTATCTCGTCTTCCTCGCTTGCGCGTGCTTTGAAATTATTTCCCCGAACCCCTCTGGAGGTGTCCATCCGCTCTCCAGCCGCTTTCATCTGCTAGGCTTCCTGAGCTGAACACATGCCTGATGGTTAATTAACCTATCCTGACTGGCTAACATGACCACGCATCCGAGGTTCCATTCTTTTCCTTTCTATTTATTTTACTGTTTTGAGATGACACACATATTTCATCTCACTTGGGATTTGCGATAGCGCAGAATGATACAACGAGATGGAGCCACCCCCGAAATTTTGCTCATCCACTGTGTCCTTTATGCATACATTTTGTGTCCGTCAGCCAGTGGGACAGGGCCTTAACAACCAGAAGGAAAAGATCTAGAAGATACTGTCCACTACTGGACCTATGGAATAGCGTTCATACTCAAGTGTGTATTTATCTTTATTATTATGTTCTTCTCTGTATGTAAAGTTACAAATCCCTGGGATTTAAACTAGTATGAGCTTTGCTCCCAAGAAGTAGAACAAACTAGTAAATTGCTGAGAAGCTTGACTCTAGATGTTATTTTGTATGCTTCACATTTCACTCCATCTTACACTTTAGTAATTTTTCAAAGACCAAAGCACATTTTCCTTTTGGTTATGGCAGATTGATGTTTTGATTCCACACAGTTAATTCTGTCAGTGCAGAAGCCTGTGGGCTGTTTCCTTTTGAAAAATATAAAGAGGTACATCAAAACCTCTTCTCCAAGTTATAATAGTGGTTATGGTAATGTTTCCTCAGTCACATTTGATTGAATGCATCTTAAAGTATAGTTGTCATGTTAGAAAACTAATTGGATTTACGTAATTTAAGAAGACCTAAGAAAGAGCAAAGAAACATCTCTGCAGCATATTGTACTTATGCTATGCTTCCTCCCCCAGCCTCAAGGGATGTCAAATATATTGCATTTCCACTACATTTTATTCTTTCAACAGCCTTTTGAAAAAGATTACGTTGAGAGACTATTGGATTCAAGGACACTCACTAACTGCCTTAGTAGGAATATAAACCTTGAATATCCCCAAAGTAAGACCATCAATGCCCATGCTGTATATACCTGTTAAAGAGTTTCCATTTGTTGTCATTTTGATAGGAAAAAATAAGTTGGATCGATAAAGAATTTGATATTCTTATTTTTATTTTTCATATTTTTCTTTATAATTTCAATAATTTACCATTTAAAGTTTGTTTTAAAGACTTGCTAACTCTACATGCATGATAGATAGAACAACCCAACTCACATGGTGATCTGACTGCCTATGAATTGTTGATCAATATAAGGTAAAGATGATGTGTTTAATTTTGTTTGATACATACTAGGAAAATCTCTGCTTTTCCAGATATCTGTTTATTTCAAATTTGAAATAAAAATTTGTTCTAGTATAAATTTCTTTCTAAATATCCATCTGAACAAAGCAAATCATAGCAGCATTTGGAAAGATACAATATTTCATTTATCACTACATTGAACAATTGCAGATCTTGCTGATTGAAAACTTTAACATTCATTTTGTGTTAAAGTTTCCATCTCTGCAACACTTTCTGTGCTTTTTTTTGATATAGCTGCTTCTTCATTTATTATGTGTGACATGTATCTTTAATAATAATCCTTCCAATTATTAAAATTCTTGGTCATTTCCAAAACCTTCCGATGAATGTTCCATGATTAGGAGGCAACTTAAGTATCAGTATGACTTAAGGTAGTTAAGTAGGATTTAAAGCAATTGAAATATGCATATACATAAATTTTAATGAAATATGTATAAGTACCCTTACTTTAGGGAAGCATACTGAACACTATGATTAAATTACTTTTATATTTAAACTTTTGGATCTATCTTTAAATTCAACATTTTTAATAGTTTTAGTTTGTAAATATACAAAGGAGGTTGATATCGTAGTATGTTAAAATTAGATGTTAGCTCAGATCCCTGATGATAATGGGATGTTTTAAAAATGTATGTATTGTTAATTATGTGGGCTGCTGCTGTTGTATGAAAGAGAAGTAAGACTCTGGCTGATGTAATTCAGAATTAGTAGCTAAGATCCTCTCATCTTTGGCTGACTCAATAGCAATACTGGTTATGAATGCTGAAAATGTGAACAGCCATCTACAATTCCACATAGACTAAAGGGTTGGACAAGCAGAAAACATGCTGTTGAATGTGAACTCAAGAAAAAATAGTTCCAGACTATAGGAACATTATATTTTCTACTTATTTGAAGGTAAATTCAACTGTAGTCCATCCCAGGACAGTGAAGGAGAATTAAGGAATTAGGAAATAAATGTGTATGGAAAATACATGGAGCAAGGGCCATATTCTTGGCTTATTTCACAGTAATGTTCATAAATTTCCTTCTCAACCAAATTACATACATCCTGATGGTAGACTAAAGGAGAATTTGTACATTCTAATAAGGAGAGAGTTTCTTGACTCAGCATTTCTTTTATTTAATATCATGGTACATGGAGTTTTGGCTGAAAGAGATAGGCAAAAATCTTAAAACTGTTCTGATTTGTTCTGTGTTTATTCATCTTGCTATTAAGCCAGAGATTCTGAGTGAGGGGGGGAAAAAACCACATTTGGGGAAAAAACTCTGGCTCTCCTCTTTCTCTTTCTTATAATTTGATGGAATTGTTTGCATTTTTTCTTATTTGGGGAATGTCAAAGCAGATAGGCCTTAAATTTATGTGCATTTGGAAATTAAATCTTAAGAAGTTAACTCCGAAACCATTTAAGTTGCCTAATCAGCTTCAGGCTTTGCATGCAAACAAAAGTAAAAGAAAAGGGTAAGATTGAAAGATAAATGTTGCAATTGATCATTTGAAATGTCACAATTGGAAGGGGGAAAAACACTTCCAAAGAGACAATTGCTTGAGCTATTTCCCCCTATAATTAAAGCAAGACAAACATCATCTAACTAGAAAATATCTCTTTCCTGCTTATTTCTCTCAAGTATTGCTCCCCCACACCCTTTTAATTGTGCTTCTCAAAATTGTTCAAATCAAACATTGACTTTACTGCCTTTCAGGGGCAGAAACTGAAGGGAAATTATATGCAAACCTTTAAATTATATTATTTTTAAAATAGTTTAGGTCACTTGGAAGGCAGGTTTGTTTCCTCAACAGAGTCTAACTGAAAGCACAATAACTCAGAAGGCATACACAAAGAAATAATATAGCAGGTGAAAAACATGCTCCCTTCACAGTTTTTTTTTTTTTTTGAGAGAGAGAGTTGTGTTCCTCAGAACAGGATTAGGATGACTATTTTGACCTGTGGCCCACCACACATTTTCCAGGGTTCCAGGTCCCAGATCTATCACAGAAAAATCTCCAATGATGTCACTGGAATTGGAATGTGGGGTTGAAAAAAATCAGTTTTTAGGCAGTTTGGGGATTTTAAGAGAGGAAAATTTGGAGTTTCTCTTCCCAGAACTCATACACTTTTGTATCCATTGTCATGTTTCTTGGACTTTAGTCAAAAGAGTTATCATCAAAATTCAGAGATTTGTTACTGAATTTTGGTAGCAACATCTCAAGGAGTAACAAGATGAAGGAAGTGCTTCTGGACCACAGGCTATCCAGTCCTGTCCTGGATTATCCATAAGTAATAGCTTTAAATTAAATTGATAATTAGATCATTCTGACTCAAAAATATTTATTTGCAGAAGTGTCTTATCCATATCTAAAAATGTCAGGAAGAAATCCTGGGATCTTCCCAAAAAAAGAATATGTACTATAGCCATTGATGCTATTTTCCTTCAAGGAAACAATTCCTATCTTTTCCAGCATGCATGCTGAAGTAGACATCATAGAGTCATATTCCCAGAGTATTTGAGAGCATCAGTCTAGGGGAGGCTAATCTGACATGATTGCTAGTGATGTTATGAAATCATCTAATTATTGAATATGCATGTTCATTGTCATTTATTCATCACCAGTGCTTTTATGCCACTTCAATCATTTGACTTCAAATTCCTTACCACATGCATTACAGTACCATACCATTCAAAATTATCAAATATATAAAACAAAAAAATCAACATAAATCACAAAACAATCTTAAATAGGGGGCACCACTACTTATAAAAAACATCGGATTGACCAATTAATTGAGGTAACCTTTGTGTTCTTTTCACTTCCTAAACTTTACTATGATATTTCATACTGCTATGAAATATCTCATCTGTCAATACCAAATGGGATGCATTTCGTACGATTTCATTATTTTATACCAAGTCCTACTTCATGGCTCACATACAAATTATTGCTTTCCATGTTTCACAAATATATCAAACCAATCCTTTCCCTTTGTAGTGCAATGTAGATGTCCGCTTCGAACTGAACCTGGCCACAAACATCTTTCTGTTCCTCAGTTGTCACACAGAAGGGGAAGGGAGGAAGGAGGTTGGAATGCAATAGTACACACAACAGAGATTTGTTTATATGTGCAAGGTCATCTCTACTGGCAACAGATAAGGTTGGGGAAGGGAGCATGTTTCTAAGTGCCTGAAGAGCCTTCCAATTAACCCAATTGGCCAATGAGACCTGTGACACTTCGGGATGGGGTTATTTCCTAGTTTAATTATATTGAAACTTGGTTTTCCATCGAAGCTGTGCCAATATGATGTACTCAATAAACAGGACCTTTGAGAAGGAGCCAAATCTCAGAGTTCTGCTTTGCTTGGGTTCATTAATCTGAGCCTTGACAGTAGACAAATCTGGAATTTTACATTGCTTCATATGTGCATGATTCAATTTCAGTAGAAGCTGAACCCTTATTAAATGAATGCTGACATCTTTTCAACATCAAAACTCTTGAAGGAAGATGCACTGCTTTTCAAATTAAAATAAGGTCAGTAAAAGCACTCCCTTTTTCTAATTAAAAAAACATATTCTGGCTGAATTTGTGTAAATTGTGAAATATTTATCCATATGTATCCATTTATAAGATCCCACATTTAATCAAAACCTTTGGCCAAAACATGAAGGTAATGTTTGATCTAGGAAATAATTTAAGAGTGTTTTGCTTTTATATTAGGGACATTTTTTTTAGAATAGGTGAATTCTTTGAAAAACTGAATATTACTTAAATGTGTAGTGTATTTAGAATTTCAATAACTAAAATCATTTATTTATAAAAGTTCACTGGTTTTGAAACCTTCCTTCCTTCCTTCCTTCCTTCCTTCCTTCCTTCCTTCCTTCCTTCCTTCCTTCCTTCCTTNCTGGTTTTGAAACCTTCCTTCCTTCCTTCCTTCCTTCCTTCCTTCCTTCCTTCCTTCCTTCCTTCCTTCCTTCCTTGAATCATAAATTGCTGTTTTACAAATTACAAATTCTTTAAAGAAACAAATCATCTGAGACTCTGAAGACTTCTTTTATCCCTTTTTAGTGGCTATAGTTGCTTTTGCAAATTATCTTCATATCTTAAGCTTATGACTTTCTCTTTTCATAGGGTTGACCTATTAAAAGGTCACCAACCACCTCAGGCAATGAGTCCATAGAATGGCAGAAAAGTACAAGGACTTGTCTGCCACTCTATCAGAGTTTTTTCTACTGCTATCCATCACTCTGAGGCATCCTCCTTTTGAGACATCTGGGCAGCTCTTCAGGGAAAGCTGTAATTTTGACATTGTATTTTAAAGACTACTTAAAGCCTCTGATATAAAGAGTGTTTGCTAGTCTTGCTAGAAGTGGCTGACTCAACACAAATCAGCTTTCTGGTTAGAAAAGTATTGAACAATTCATATGCCTCAACATCTCAGAAGAGTTTTTTTCTAGAGTTCATTTTGAACAACTAGATTTCATGGAAAGATATGGGTGGCTTCATGGAATTCCATTTGAAAAGAAAAAAAATGAAAAATTCCATTGAAAAGCTGTTGAAGCTTTGCACATATTTCACAACTTCTTTCACTAATTCACCAAAAAAACTAATGAAACACCATTATTAAACGTCATAATTTTTCTTAAAAAACAAAATACAACCACATTTCAAATAATGTGACAAAATTCCTTGCCCCTTCTCACACAAAAACTAATTCCAAACCTGAAACAACATGCACCACAACATCAGTGTTGTAACAATGTATATATGTGTCCTTTCAATATTATATAATAATGTGCAAAAAATTTTACAGTTCTGAGGTGTTGATAGGTTCCAAAGGCTTGGAATACAGCCAAAAAGAACATATGTATATTTAACTTTCAATGCTTGGTCATATTAACAATCTGGTGGATTTCAACCCAGAATATAGGAAGATTAGGATAGGTCCAGACTATGTAAATTATCATTCCAACTATTTCAAATAGCATCTCCAGTGATAAGGAAAATGAGTCCATCCAACCCTTATGAAATATTATCTGAGGTATCTAATATATATGAAATATTTTTTTCTTTTATATTAACCTTATTTTAAGATTAGGGAAAACTAACTTCACATACTTTAGAGTAATCTTCAGTTTGTTTACAAAAAAAGGAACATTTGTGCTCAGTATTTCAAAGGTCATATGAATTATTAACATCAAGTTCCTTCAGGTTTTTTATAAAAATAGGTACTATCTTCGGACTCTCTGTTGCTTCATCCAAAACCTTACAAGAACTACTCTGATGTAGATTAAACCTTTTTTTAAAGTTCTAGAAAAGTTTTAAAAAGAATATTGATTGAAATTTATTGAAAGTATGCATATAATAACCAATATAAAGAGACCGTTCCCAATAATATTGTCAACTATTTTAAAACCGGTATGACAAAAGGGTCAGAATTATATCTGCTGCCTAATTAAATGCAAATATTATAATAAATGTGCAGATCTAAGTATGAAAAATACCTGCCATGATGTCAGTGGGTTCAAATAATAACAATCAACTTGAGCCTAAAGGCCCTGTCACACTGGCCGATGGATGCAAAACGTTAGTAAAAAGGACACAGCGGACGAGAAAAATGTTCCATACCGCTTGTTATCTCGCTCTCAAAACCACGCCGACATAAAATTTGCATATTAACCCAGAAGCAAGAGGAGCCACGCAATACGCGAGCCGTCCAATCGAACGGACCACGCCACGCGCGCGAAGTACCGGACGCCACACGCGACGGAGGGAAAGAGGCCGATGCCGCAGAAATTAGGAATAGTCCTGAGTCGAGGTGGAGAAGTAACAGTATGGTGACCAAGCGAGAGAAGCACTCGGGGCCTAGCAGTCCTCTCACTGACAGAATTCGACACGTCATATTCCGAGATGGGGGGGAGGACGAGAGAGATTCTACACAAGACAGATGGGAAACCTGGACCCGGTAAAGGTATTCGGGAGGAGAGGCCATGTGCGGATTGACCGACGAAAAACTTAAAAATACACCCAGCTTGCTCACAAAGAACACATCCACAGAGAAGCAGTAACAGAGACCTTGAAGGAACGACACTAAGCACGGACCACGACGATGTCGGAAGCCAGGGTCTTGATGCACATACAGTATGGAGGATAGGCAGAATACTCGGAAAGCCTAGAGACTCGAGAAAAGACGGTCACACGCTTAACATACGCGCAATGCCACAGTGACGCCATCACACTTAAGAACTCGGCTTATTCGCCCACGCGAGACAGAATAGCAGCAATGCATGAAGATATAGCCCGCCTAGACCCAATTGGACCTGGCCAAACTCAAGGCATTATACGAAATTCCGTACACATGCCCGGGTGATTAATAAAGCTGAAGCCAACATACATTAGGACAGACCAAATAGAGGAACAAGTACTCCTGCCCTACGACTGAACACAAAAATGCCAGTAAAAACAGCCTGGGAGAACAACCTCCTCACTAGTCCAACACGTGAAAACCAACAGGTCACAACATAAACTCAGTCATGGCCCATCACAAAACATTAGCCATTATAGCAAACCCCGCCAACAGAATACGATCAGAGAAGCCATAGAGATTGAAAAAAGAGAACCTATGACAGACATGCAATAGAAGAATGATTCCAGCAGATGCTGTCAACTTACTCTTATGAGAGCACCACCTGACACTCTCAATAGAAGATCTCCCACCACACAACACAGACAAACACCTGAGCCACAGACAGCTCCCTCTGATGCCTCAACTCAAACACCCCCTCCACCAAGGCAGGTGATACCACATCTAGAGCTTGCCTGCGTTGAAGAGACAGCCACGGTCCCTTTTCACACGAACTGCCAAGCACAGCATTGAAACCTCTCAGAGCACACAACAGAAGTGCTTGGCCCAGCTAATGCAAGCCCAACAGTGACAGCACAGAGAAACCAGAAACCACCAACCAATCAATCTCCAAGTCCGAATGACACCACAGTGACCCAGGTTGAATACCCCAATCAGAAGAGCACCCAGCCCTTCAACAGTGTCTTGAACAGAGGAATGAGAACACATCGTTCCATTCAGAACATCTGACTCATTGGCGAGATGAGACTTCCTGCTTATGATGACACCGTCTTGCAGCTCCACCTGCCGAGAGCTCTTCCTTGCCACCCAGTACACCGATGCCCATGGCAATGGCCTGTACACTACTTTATCTGAACGTGAGCATCATGAACGTGGGACTGAACTCAGCCCTGCCGATGCACCGTGGTCTGCCTAGGCTAAGACCAGTGCTGGACAACATACTATATATATATATACTACTACTATAGCAACCTACTATGCTGTCAGACCTATATAGTTCTACTTAAGCAGCCTTGCCTTGAGCACAGCCTTGCTGGCCTATGACTTCTATACTGCCAGACTACTATAGTACACTCATTAGCTATGCAGCCTTATGTTCACTGTATACTTTACTATAAGCCAGCAACCTACACAACCATGGGAAGAAGATTGTTTATTATAATAAACGGTGAATACTAGTGTCCTATTCTTTGTACCTAGAAGCTCAAGAAGCCCTCAGGCAAATGTAGGGAGGTATCGGAAATTAAGGATGATCTCTACCCTCATATTCCACCCCCTGGCCTCACTCTGCTTCTGCTGGGGCCTTCTGTAGAGCATAGGGCTTATAATCTAAGGTATATCGCTCTCTGGGCTGGGGCTTCTGCTGAGCTATTTTTCTGATGGAGCCTAGAAATTAGGAATGATGAACTGGGCATTATTGGCTGGAGATGTAGAATGAGTACTAATGGGTTGCTTGTCATGAGTGCTTCATTCTAGACTGAGATAACTACAGAGCTGGACTCACTCCTTGACTGATGTTTAACTGATACGATAAGCATGATTATGCAATATATTGGGAGACACTATCGTAGAGAGACAAAAGTATAAATAGTAATAGAGATCTTTTAAGCACTGAGAATATGAGAGTCTAAAGAGTAAAGTTTGTAGGATAGAGAGAGAGCGGAGATGGTGTTAGACTATAAATAGAGACGGTGGAGATAATGGCGTGTAGCGATAAACTCATACACATAGAAAAGTGAACCTAAGACATTGACACCCACCGTGCAAGTACACAGCACTAGCATGGCCGATCTCTGCAGCTCCTTGGGTACTTCTTGTGTCCTCGCTGCTTCAGTGTAAGAAGTGATTCAACTCGGTGGCTGATACTCGCTCGGCTTACTTCCTGTGTCAAATAGACATACATGGTTGTGTGGCATTCCTGGTGTAGACTGCAGTGTTTGTTTTTTTTTTTGTGAAAATGCCTGCTAGTCTAGAGAGCATTGTATTTGGAGAAAATTAAGATAGAGAAAGATCTAAAGACGCCCCTGTTACCACAACCTCGGAGGAGCGCCATCTGCACACTATAGAGCCGATCGCCACAGGCTGCATGATAGGAGAGAGAAGAGGCACGGAAATAATGCAATAATCACGCACGCACGCGCCCACCGCCACACAACCTTCCTCATATATCCGAGGAGGACACAACGAGAGGGATGAGTGTACTGAGAGTTGGCTCAAGCAGTAAGGCGAGTGAGTACTACGACTTACTCTGTAGATTAGCGGTACACATCGTCTATCGCTTGGGTTACATGACAACGGCATTTAATGGACGCGGTTTATCTCCCGCTAGAAAGTTTAATGGAAAGCTATTTGGACGCAGTCTGCTGGCGAGAGAAGGCAGAGGAGTCTGGGCTACACATCGGAGTGCTCCTCGGGTGCGTGGAAACATATGCAATACACTGGTACGGGAAGCTGCACTATATGAATGTGGCGAGGACACAAGTCCCAAAACTTGGACAAGACACGCACGCACGACCTACGTGATGGCCAGGTGCAGTTATCTCTCATGCTGGTCAGGGTGGAGAGTGTGCCACGCACATGAAGCAGCCTCCGCTCTCACCAACCCACCCCCCCCCCCCCCCCCCCCCCCCCCCCCCCTCCCCCCCCCCCCCCCCCCCCCCCCCACTACGCCGCACCCCCCCGCCCCCCACTAACTGCCACCCCGCCCGCCCCCCGCCCCCACTATCCCGCCCCACCCCCACGCCCCGCGCGCCGCCACTCCCGCCCCCCCCCCCCCCCCCCACACCCGAACCCCCCCCCCCCCCGCGCCTCCCCCCCATCCACCCCCTCTCCCCCCTCTTCCCCCCCCGCCCCCCACCCCCCCCATTCCCTGCCATCTCTCTCCAGAGCAGCACTGCTGAGAGAGCCACGATTCGATCTTTGCTGGCCGTGAGAGTCATGCTCCTGTCCATCGCAGGCCAGGTTTTCTGAGGAGTGTCCCACGGCGGAGAAACCTGTGGCATTAGCTGTGTTTAACACTTATGGCGCAGCACGTGAGAGGACTCAACTGTCGTGCGCATTTGGGACTAGAAGGGAGAACAGGCCAACTCATATCGCACCACAGTCCTAACCACATCCAGCTCCCCAGCTCTCCAAGACACTCGACAGAAGTAGGAAAGGCGAGAGTATGGCAGACCAGAGGGGCAAGCACACAGTCCCTGCTGGAGATCATCGCAGGGACTACCATGATCAGCCGGAGCAGCATAGTCCCTCTCATCGAGCTGGTTCAGGTCAACCTGACTCATCTCATGCCTCTGCAATTCTATAAAAGCGTTCTTCCCTGCACCTGATGTGAACGCAGAACCCTCACAGACATGGGGGACACCCAAGTACCACATGTGAACGTTATCAGGATTGCACTACACTTACCTCGACAAGGGCGTGCCTTCAAACGTCAAACTGCGCAGATGCCTGGTCCAGATCTCAGAGAGGAACTTGGTCTCTCAAGCACATCAGCTCAGGTTGCTCCAATCAGAGGTCTGGATCGCACTCCACGCCAGCGGCGTGTATGTCCCAGTGTCCATCTGGTTTTTCCAAGGCTTTCCATCATGGCCCTCACCTACCAGGGCTACGGCTACCAGGAGGTCCAGCATGCAACCGGCAAGCAGCCCTTTTCCAGTCCTGGCACAGACTCAATCGACACCGACACCGTTGCCACCAGAAGTTTACTGATGCCACCGATTGGCCACCCGCCACTGATGCAGATCCGGAGCACGACGACAGGAATGCCACCCAAGTTTTCTTACCACCAATGCCACCCATCGCCAGTCCCTCACCCCAGCTGCAGACCAGACAGCCCACCACTACAACCCGTTGTCTCCTATCCTCCACCCCACAGCCAAATGCCGCGGTCTCAGTAAGCATCTGTGTCGGTATTGGGATAGACACACCTCAGTGGCATGGAGGAAGGAGAGCTCTCAACATCGAACGGGGCTGAAGCCAGACTGTCTCTGAGTCGCTTCTTTCTACAACACACCAGTCAAACCTATTGTCCATCCGGGCTGACAGGCCCCAGTGGCACTCAGACCAGCACTCCAGCAGACAGCCACCACCACAAGCACCTGGACCCTTCAACTCCTGAGACTGGGCAACTACCTCCAAAGTGGACCGATAAGAGTGCCAAGAGAGTGGGTGGCTAACCTGAGCTCTTCTATTTGGACACTGCTGACTTTGGGTCATTTTCTTTTTTACAAGAAATTGTTATTAATAAAAGATTATCTATCGTTTGCTTCAACACACTTGCTTCATTTTTTTATTAAAATAAAGTCTTCGGTGGAAACCTTTTAATTAATTAATTAAAGAAATGGTTTAGCCCTTTGCATGCTTGTGGGATGGGCAGGGATACCTTTGGGATGGTAATAAGCTGTGGGATGGGTTAGGATACCTGTTTGGATTGGGGTAATAGCTGTGGGATGGGTTAGGAATACCTGTGGGATGGGGTAATAGCTGTGGGATGGGGACAATAGCTTGTGGGATGGGCAGGGATACCTTTGGGATGCGGTTAACTGGATACCGAGTGTGAGATAGGGTTAAGATCGCTGTGGGATAGATAGAACCTCCAGTGCAAAAAGCATAGTGGTTGATGCTTTGCCAATCACATCTGCTCCAGCTGGGGAGTGCACCAGTGTTGGCAGGAGGTTGCAGCTGCTCTTCCCTTCACGTGAGCTCTGTGTTGGGGTCCTTGCACATCCTGAAGGTGTCTATCAGGTTATTGCCCTTGCCTCCAAATTCCCAAGCTCCATCTTCCATAGGCCTTTGTTTGGGAGGTCCACGAGCCTGGTTTCTGCAAGACGGGCTTAGCACGAGCGGTGGTTTTGCACACATGATGATTTGTGCAGTGATGCAGGCAAGCCTAGGTTCTCCACGATCCTCCTCAGCAGTGGCTCTGGGCGTGCTCGCAATTGGTTGTGAGAAGTACCCTTGGTGGAGAGAGCCCTGAGTCGCGCACGCGAGCTGTTCTAAAGGCGTTCTCCACCACCCGCCCTTGCCCCCTGGACAGCTGTAGTTGAAGATCCCTCTCTCCATCCGGGTGAGGAGTCTGGAAGTGTAGGGCTCATGAGGTTGGTTCTGAGGGAGAAGCTGCATCATTCCCCCATGATGAAGTAGGGCACATCTTGGGTGTCCAATTGGGCGGGGGTCTGGATCTGGAAGCCCATGATGAGGTTGTGTTCCCAGCGCCCGTCCTTGAGATGACTGGCGTTGATACCTGGCCATCTGAAAGATGAGCCGTTGCCTGAAGCATCGATGTTACTGAACCTTTGTATTCAGCATCGTGACCATGGGGCGAAAGGATCGATGCTGAGAGAGAAGGCGCCTTGTAGTCTGAAATAAGTAGGACCCCGACTTGGCTGGTGCTTTGCAGGCCACGTGCTTGCCAATACTATGGCTCCAACGGTGGTGTGGGAAGTTTCCAACCTCGATACCACTGGCTCTGCAACTTTCCTTCCAATCCTTCTTCAGTGGAGGGGCATGGGAGGGAGCTCCTCCGGGCAGGTAATTCTTTGAGATGGATGGCCCTGCACCAACTTCTCTGGAACTACTATATGCCTGATGGTTTTTGTGTGGTGAGAGCCTCCTCAGCCGTACTGCATGTGCTCCTGTAGGTGGTCCTGAGGCCAGGTGGCGCGAGTCAGTGCGCAACGCTTTGGCCCAGGGTTCCAGGCTGGGGGCGGATGTTGGTGCTTCTGGCTTGGTCAACCTGGGTCTCACCCACTGACACTTCGTCAAACATGCTGGAGGCATCGGTATGACGTTCTGGGAATGCACGAGGGTTCTTTTGCTTGTTCTTTTATTTTTTGTTCCTGAGCTCCACCATCAGCGTTGTTGTGAACAGTCCATCTACCTCTGCTTCTTCGCCAATCCATCTTTGGACCAGACGCTTCTTGGATGCCTCTTTTTCTTCGCCGTAGTAGAGTCAGAGAGCCTGTAGATGGCTTTCGCACTGTTGCAGAACGATGGTGGCTACAAAAAGGAGTTGTTACGGATCCAAGGTGGAACATGACTGGATGCTTTGCCAAAGAGCAAGTCAGGATGAAGGCTGCAGAGGTCTGCACAGCAGGGCTGGCTGGTCTGAAGGTGAGATCCCAGTGAGTTTGCTCCCCTCTTTTTTATAGGCAATATAGGTTTTCCTCGTATGTGTCCTTTTGCATCCTCTTAGGCTCTCTAGACATCCTAACATATCCAAAAACAGGTCCCTCTGTTAACCGTTTTTTCCATTTTAAATGCTTCTGTTGCGTGCTGCATCCGCTTTCCATCCTTTCTCCATCCGTGCTTACTAAAGCTGCGCGTGCTTCCGCGTCCGTTCCGCTTCCTCCCTATGTCTGCTTTGCTGCTGGAGCGGGAGTGTGAGTGTGCGGGATGCGCAATGGATGCCTTAGCGGATGAGCGATGCGTAACGGATGCCGACGGATGCAGAACGGATGTCCCCTGTATGCCTAGCGGATGCAAGAACGACGTCGTTGGACTACATTTTCCGCTCAGAAGAGTTTTGAGCATTCAAAACTTTTTGGCGGATGAAATGTCAATAGAAGATGCTGGATGGATAGCAGAGGGAACAAAACGGAGGCAGTGAGTACAGAACGGAAGTATTGCGTTAACCAACGGATGGCAAGTGTTTTTCTCCGTTTTCCATCCTCTTTTCATCCGTTGGTGCAGTGTGACAGGGACTTAAAGAGGATGTCAGTTCTGATTTCTTTTATTGTACCCATTGTGCAGAGCCAGAAAAAATACTAGTCTAAAACTTGGCAAATTAAAATCAGATTTCCTGACTCATCATTGTCATTTTAATAATACAAATCTTGATAGATGGCTATGTTAGACAAAGTTATTTCAGGTGTTAAGCACTAAATCACAAATCTGTCCAGAATTTCTTAAATTTGTGTAAAAATAGGTATAAATTCAATTTTACCAATTCTAGGAATTTAAGGTAAATAAAATAATGGGAACGTAATCTAAAAACCCAATCTCTAAACAGATTAAAATGATATGTTATTCAATTGATTGATTAAACAAACAGAATAGTAAATTCACATTTACTAATTTTCAAGTCTGTCATTGTTGATGGGTGATTATATATCAGGATTCTTCCGCAGGCTACACTGGAGTTATCCCTTTTCATACATATTTTCTACTGAGGAACATTTAAAAGGATTTCAAGCCCCTTTTTTGCCCAAGGATAGCACATCGAGCCCTTCATGTTCTTATATAAACAAGATGTGATTCAGACTTAGTTCAATATTGGCATTCTCTTCTATCACCAGTTTACTTAGGAGATGGAGAAACATCAAAGTTTGCAAAGAAAATGTCCTAAGATCCACAGTGATCTTAGTTATGCTTCATCAGGTACTTACCCATTGCTGCAGCTTTACGGTAGCACTGACCTTGTCCTTAATTTTTAGTCTTCTTCATCTTGTCTTCTATTATTGAAATAATTAAATCCAACAAACCAAAGGAAATCCAAGGCACAGCAACCAAATGTGGAAGGAATATGTTAGAAACTCTCTCTCTCTCTCTCTCCCTCCCTCCCTCCCCCCAGGAGCATTTTCAAATTATTTTACTTTTTCAGTAATTTCATGCAATCTTGCAAATGTTTTCACTGTTGTCCTAAGGCTGGGGAGGATGAGGAAAGATGAAAGATCCAACATCCATCTCCTGGGAATCCTTCCTTTATCCTGAAGTCATGATTTCATACCATCATATTACTTCAGATTCAGTTCAAATCTAAAATGGTTAAAGTTATCCCTTGGACTGAATCTAAAGAATAACAGGAATAAAGAATTCATTGGCAAGACTTCCAGCCTTTCCTTTAAGAAAAAGAAAACCCCAAGAGTTGGCTTTCAGGACAAGGCAGGAATTCCTGCTAATGAAAAACAATTGCTCTGTCTTTATAGTACTGAAAATCACCAATCCCCATGTTAGCTGCATGAGTCTATAGGGCCATGGGAGCAACACCAAAATGACTCATTTGTGTACAGAAGAGACAGAGAAAATTAATCTAATATCTAAATATGTACAGTGTGTATATGTAGAATGGATTGTATACTGTATGGATTTTTTTTGATGACAATATATCACTCCATGGCAGATCTTATCATTTTACATTGAGTGAAAAGCAGCATCTACCAAGTTCTTATCTTGTATCACACAACAATATGAATTTGTTATCCCCATGTTGCATAACTATGACAGCAGTTGCTACCATCTGTGAAATAGATACTGAATAGATTTGGACCAGATACAAAATTATTTGTCTGAAGCTCTTTCTTGCCCCTTCCCTTCCCAATAACTTCCAGACACTTTTCAAAATGCCCAATTAGTTACCTATTCTGCTTGCTATATGAGTCAAACTCTGTTAATATATTATGCAATAATAGAAATTACCAAGAAATGTAAGTTGCATGGGGTAATTTGTTGCTCCTCTGCCCCATCCACTTAATTTTTGATCTTCTCAGTATTCATAATTACATATTCAAGGGAACATATTTAGAATTCCCATTGTGTACCTTGCTTCTCAAATGCAGGATGATTGGAGTCAGAGAGCTAATATTGCTGCTTTTGTACCTCTTACATGCACTGCAATTTCTACTATTCATTCGTTTGGTTTTTCCTGTGCTTCAGAACACACCTTTATAGAACTGTACATATCTAAGTCATTCCCCAGGTCACAAGTACACAAACAGCAGGACTGGGTGCTATTCATAATCTCTTACATAAAGACATTGGCAATAGAAACTGTAACTGCTAACATGAAGTTATTGTCTTTACTTAGCCTGAAAGAACATGAGGCTGCTAAAGGAGCATGTACAATTTTAGTGTTTTATTTTGTTATCTTGTTCCTAAATGTCCTTAGGTTTTACTAAGATTTTAGGAGGTTGGCTTTTATCAAAATATTTTTAAAAACAATATTACATTTTATGTTGTCTTTTATTTGACAGGGTTTTTTTTGTGTGTGTGTCCTTGCTTCAGCTTGATGATTTTCTTTGGTGGACATTAACATTTTTTTTTAAACAGTAGATTGCTTAGTTAAGAAATGACTTTTATGTTTAAATCATTATACCTGTGTGAAAAGACAATTCCGTAAAACTAGAAAAAGTAATTAGGATTTGGCCTTTGATCTTGATATGATGAAAGGTGAAAGAATTTCACAATCTGAAGAGAAACAACTGCTAGATCTATAAGCCTTTTACAAGGAAGCTACACTTGTTTCTGTTCAGATATGAAGGATGAATCTGCTTCATGTGTGCTATTAAAGTATCCACTGTATGTCCAATGGTGATTGAATTTAATATTTCCAAACTTAATTCTTGTTAATAACTTTAATTGCCATTGTGAATAAGAGACTACTCTGCTTTTTTGGCTAATCATTCAAAAACCTGTAAGTAGGTCGCCAAATTTCTATCAACAGCTAGAACACTTAAAAACCATCTGGTTCCTTCCTCATGCTATTAAATGTTAGGTGTTAATTATCTCAGAGTTTTCTTGAATTTTTTCTTAAAATCTTATCTCATATTTATTGTATGATTGGTCTTTTTCTTGTGTTAGACTGTAAATAAACTTTGATTTGATATTGTAATTCAGTTTGAAGTGACTAATTGCATGAAGGCCACTCAGTAAAGGCCAATAGTAAAGGTGGACTTGCATTTTGGAGAGAAGTATGAAAAAGGGTCAAAAGAGAAAGAGCTGTAGATTAAAGTTTTGATCAGATAAAAGTACTTGTCTCAAGCACAGTCTCACCTTATTGCCAATATGGAATGGGGGCTTTCCTTCTTCATGTAGTTTAATTCATTATTTGTGACTGTTCTCAGGGGGTAAAGGTATCTTCCTTCTATTGCTGGGGCTCCTGATCAGTTTCCCAGAAATTACTGTAATTATTAGCAATTATTGTTAAGGGGTATTTTTATAAAAAAAACTTAAAGATATCCCATTGCTTTGTTTAACATTATACTGGATCACTATTTTTTCTTCTGCAACAGTCCTCTCTTGTACAAACAGGAATTGATAACTAAAACATAATTTCCATCCAAAATGCTAATCTAGAGAAATGATGGACCACATGAATTATTATTATTGAGGAAGCAAAAGCAAGGATGTGTGCTTATGATATTGTAATCATCATTGTAATGATGTTGTAATACATCATTAAATATGTATACAATGTCACTAGAAACTGGAAGATGTATAACAAATTTTGCTCTCTATTTCTTGGAGTTATCAATCTATTCCCTACCTTTATCAAATTTCCTTGAAAAACACAAACATATTGCTAAATAATAATAATGTGACTTTTTGGCCTAAGAAGTTCCAGAAGGAATGTGTTAGTTATAGTACCAAAATGGACTACTATGAAATTACAAATCTTGAGTCCATGGTTTGTGATGGTCTTCAGAATCAATGGCATCATTTTGGAGGCAGGAACACCACACTTTTCATCTTTGGTTTATGTTCAAATTTGTTTACAGTCTCTGTTCAATTGAGTGTGATAACTATGCTCCTTTTGAAAGTTCTATACATGGACAGAGCAGCAGTCTTAATGGAGAGCTTTTTCTATTAATGGATAGTTAAGATCATTTATCATGTAAAGAGCCTACTTGAGTAGATCGTCAAATCTTTTTTACAATCAAAGCCCAGCATAATTCTTGAGTAGTGGAGGCTCCCCCATACAAGTAGTTGTTCTCAATACATGAAGATGTCAGAGCTAGTGAACTTAATGAACCCCATACCTGCCACAGAATCTGATTTTTTTTCTTCTTCTAAATAAAGCCTTAGGAGAACTTTTACTGTATTCTTATTCAATATTTTCCACCATTCTGCAAGATGACAGAATTACTTTGAGTTTCCTATACTCAAAGCCTTCATAGAGCCTTCATTCCTCTTTTCTCTTAATCATTATGGTACTTTTGCCTGTTCATCTTTCATTTAAATGCAACAAAAGTAATGGGGTGTGTGTGTATATGTGTGTACTTTTTATGAAAGCTGGTAACTCCCAACTCTAATATTTAGCATATTATGCTGCAAATGAACTATTTTTTAATTTTAATAGTTATATAAGACATATAGCAACAATCTATTTCAATATAAGAACCATATGCAGTTCAAATTTTGATGCATTATGGTAATTTTATAGTTCACCATTCAAAAAAACAGCAAAACATAAAACATTTGCGTAATTGTACCTTAAGTGTGCAGAATTGCCCATTAAAGTACGGTGTATATTTTTCTTTGAATTTTAATGACTATGTGTTTGCTTAGACTTAAAAGATTTCTTCAAGCTTGATATCTTTGGGTGGCATACATGGGCAGTTTTGATTTTGGTGAAGTATCTCCTGATATATCCTGGCACAGCACAGTAAAAGTATTTAAAAATCATAACTAGGATTTAGATTTAGATTCAGAAACTGTTGGCAATCAGTTAAGCAGTTTCAAACTAGGTTATTTATAGGGTTGATCCATTAGGAGGTTTTAAGTTGTTATTTACAGTTCTTCAAAGACAGCTCCACATAAAGTATTTCAGGCAAGTGGTGATTCCAACATGAGTGACCATTACCAGAGCTAGTAATTGGTTGGAGAAGGATTGTAAGTGGCACACCAACTGAAGCTGACTTCCCTGGTGAGCTTCCACTTGCTGCTTAAGCAGGAGCTATGAATTTAGGAACTCTCCCAAGCCATAACCTAAAATCTTTGGAGGCAATGTGATTCTATCCAGACTATAGTCTTGAGCAGAGGTCTCAATTTTTATTGATAAGGAGCACTCTGTTTTGACAGAGTTTTAATGTAAATTTATTTTCTCTATCTAGAGCAGGGGTGTCAAACTCGATTTCATTGAGGGCCACATCAGGGTTGTGTTTGACCTCAGAGAGCCAGAGTGGTGGCATGGGGAATGGCTGGGAGGGGCATGACGGGGGGTGGGCATGATCATGGTGGACATGTCACAGGACTCATGTCGGAGGCACTTGTGGTGGCCAAGTGCTAAGATAAGACTTCTCTGAGACCATTCCCTCACTCTTATTATAACCTCTTCTTTCCTCCCTCCCTCCTCCCTCCCTCCCTCCTCCCTCCCTCCCTCCCCTTATCCTTCGTCCTTCCTTCCTTCCTTCCTTCCTTCCTTCCTTCCTTCCTTTTCTTCTTTTTCCTTCCCTCTTCATTCTCCTTTCTTTTTCCTTCCCCTCTTCCTGATTTTTCTTTTCTTGCTCTCTTCCCATCTCTCCTTTTTCTTTGCCTTTCCTCTTTCCCTTTCTCCTTTCCTGTCCCTTCTTGCATGCTCAAATGCAAAATGGAAAACATTTCTCCTTTTGTTTTGTTTTTAGTTTGTTTTGTTAGCCCTCTGCCAGTGAAAACGGAGCCCAGGGGGACCGCATGCAGCCCCCTGTGCTCCATTTTTGGCCTGGATGGCTTCCTGCAGCCCTCTGCAGTGAAAAATGGAGCCATTTTTGCTGGTAGAAGATACAGGAAGCTGTCACAGCTGAAAACAGGGCACGGGGGCTGCACCCATGGAGCTCCATTTTCATTAGCAGAGAGGCACAGCTGGTAAGTCCTTTGCTGTTTCCAGGCCTACTCCATATGCCAGACCTAAGTCCTTGAATTTGACATCCTTGTTCTAGAGACTTACAGTCTCCAGACACTATCAGGACTTTGATGGCATGTCCAGCATTTTCCAGGTATTATGAGCATATTGACGACTCTTCACTGGTAACCAATTGGATTTCTAATGAGGAATATATAAATTTATAAACTTCTGTCTTAAAGATGCTGGACTAGTTGCCATTGCCAGGACTGATGGATGCTAGTTTGGCAGCATTTAGATTCTTCATCCTTTATAATGAGCAGATCAAGAAGAAAAAAACTGCAAAGTGCAAGATTTCAAGCAGAAAAAGAATTATTTTCAAAGTCAAAATTCAGTTTCTTGAAGTAGTGTGAGATCATAAGCTCTTGCAGAAGAGTGACTTTTCTGACATTCCCCTGATAAATCCTTTTCCTGAGTATTGCACCCTTGGAACAATGTACCTGAGGCAGCTATGATAATATAACCTTTCTGTTACAATACATAAAATTGAATTGCAGGTATAATTTGGAATCTTTTATCCATGAAAACCTCATTTTATGGGATAAGCACAGTTTATAAACTGTGTAAATCAATTGTAGAATAAACTGGGCCTCTGACAGCATTATTACTTTTGCACAAGTCAGTTCTTGAGAAATCATCTGACATAAGAGAAAGAAGATTATTCAACAATATACTCATTTTTTCTGATTTATTCATTTTATGATATAATTTACAGGGACTTTCCTTGCTCTTCCTTTTCCATTATTAATTTTGTGCAAAAATTCTTTTGTTAATACTATTTTTGTATGTGTATCTTTTCTCCTATTAATTAATTTGATACAATAAAATGACTATTAAAGAAATAATAATAATAAGACTAATAAGGATATGTCTTAGATTTAATGGAATAATCTCTAAAGGCAAATTGTTCCAATTGATTTTGGCTACTCTACCTAAATGCACAAGTTTGCAGCGTATTTGCTATCATTGGCTTAAAGATAGTAGTCTTCTTTCAAATTTAATATCTCTCTGAAAAACTACTATTTTTTTGGTACATTATTTTATGATTGGACAAATGTAAAATACAGTTTTATGTCAAGAAAAAGTAATCTATTTCAGTAAAACCAATGTTTGGTTGATATTTTCAAATAATCTTGTTAAGTATAATGAAGTATTTTAATATTTCTTTATTCTCAGTTAGTCAGGGTCTGAAAGGTGGCCAAGCTCAGAAACTTGAAATTTTGGAAATATCTTTATTGCCATCACAATTATGTCACAGAATATTGAATGCCTACCACAGTATTTTCCTATACAAATTATATATTGTAGTACTGAGGGTAATTAAAATGGAGTTATTCTTGAGTCTCTTTCTCACACTTCTCATTGGATTCAAACATTTCTTCTGGAAAGGTCTTGTTTTACTCTCTTAACTGTTTTGCTGCCTCATCTCTTCCCAATATCCATTCCTTCATAGTCGACAATTGTGAAGTTTGTTAGACACCGCAGTGGAAGAGATCACCCGGCGGGAACTGGCAGAGTTTCGACCACC
>BHFT01027219.1:0-32312 GCA_004320025.1 Laticauda laticaudata
ATACAAACTCAAGGTTAACCGCACCAAACTTGACTGCAAAAAATACGACTTCAGCAACAGAGTGGTCAATGTTTGGAATACTCTACCTGACTCTGTGGTTTCTTCCCCAAATTTTAACCTTAGACTGTCTACTACTGACCTCACCCCCCTCCTAAGAGGCCTGTAGGGGGCTTGCATAACCGCACTAATCATGCCTACCATCCCTGTCCTATTATTTTTTTATTTTTCTTTTTAGTGTCTATCTCATGTATTCAAAACTATGTTTATTCTTATACCTGTATCTTGTAAGTGATTGACAAATCAGATTAAATAGATAAATAAATAAAAGGGGGGAAAAAAGAAAAGAAAAAGACATTGCCTAGAAGGGACACTTTCAAACAAAGGGGCAGGTTGTCTTCAAGACTAAATTAAGTTTTCTCCATCTAGCTCCCAAATTTGGATTAAACGAAATACCATACTTGATTATTTAGCAATTGCATCTTCCTTCTGCCGCAGAACAGTGAGATGAATGTTATTCTTTTATCTCAGGTTTTTTGACTAAGGAACTGTTGAGAACTCTCCTGCTACTTTCTACTGTAGATTTTGCTTCCTGATCTGTCCCTGCATCTATGACTGCTGCAGCATCTTGTGATCACGAAATTGCGATTCAGACAATTTGCAACCAGTGCATATCTATGATTGTTGCAGTGTCCCACAACCAGATTCTAACAAGCAGAAATAATGGAGAGCTTTATCTAGCCAATTTACACATGGGAGTTAAGCAGCTTAAGGCTACAAAGCAGAAAAGCCCCAATTAGCTCATTCCCCCCCCATTTCCCCAAATTCCCCTTTTACAATAAAGGAGTTATCCCTCTCCCACCCCACCCCATCATACAGCCTTGGACTGAGTACATTTTTTTCAAGAGAAAGTACTAAACAGCTTAAAACTCCATAATGTTCTTATATACATCTCTCAGCCTTGGATACTGTCACTGTATTTGACATAAAAGAAGCATTAAGGAGAGATACCTCCTTTCATTGTTCTTGTCTTAGCATGTCCATCTTCTCCCTTTGTCTTCAGCTATATTTGCAGAAGGGAGGACTCCATCAGATGCCCGGGTTTGATATCTTCCACAACCTCAATTTATACCTTTTTTTTCATCATCCCCTTGTGTTGAATAAGATTACTATTTTAAGCAGCAGGTGTTAGCATATCATGAAAAGAGAGAACCCCAACCAATTATTATTTATTATTACTGTATTTTTACTGTAACATATGAAGACAAGTGCATTCTGGTTCATTTGCCCAAATAACATAGTCATTCTTAATCAATATGCACCTTAATTTGGGTGGCAGGATGAAAGAGCACCATGTCCTGCAAGGGCTCTGATCTTTTAATCCCAAGTTGTTCTGTAAAGGACAGACATCTCTGTGATGTTCATCTGTTTGCCTCTTCCCACTTCTGCCTTCTTTCCAATCTAGTGTTTCGTTCCAACTTTTTTCCTGAAGCTCTTGATCTTAAATTAGTGTGATTAAAATAAATATGCAGACCCATTGTAATTGGTGGCCCTATAGCATCATCTTGCTACTATTTACAATTAAACTCTTCCCCCCTCCACAGAAGGAACTTCTCTAAGTTTTTATAGCTTTTATAATAATTTCTCTGGGGTCTCCATGCCTTTAAACAGATGGTTTGCCAAGAAAACACAACCACTACTTTCCCCACCACTCTGGGGCGTCTTTCTTTGTGTAGCTGATCATATATAACTACAACTTACCAGTTTGCGCTGACACCACTGGCAAATTCCACACAGGACAATGGTGACACTAAGGCTAATGGTGATGATGACTGAAACCAGGAGGACATCACGGGAGGGTGTCCCTGAGAAGAGAAAGCCCAAAGTTAGCCACGTCTCATCACATTGCCACATTGTCCTTTAAAGTGTTTTACTTGCTTTTGTCCACATCTCTCAGCAATCCTAAAAAATGAAAGGTCTGCTGGCCATCAGAACTGATGAATAGTTTCTTCTCTACGCATGTGTCAAGTGCCTCAGATTCACTTCTCAAGGTCCTTTTATATTTTGCTTGGATTTCTACTGGGCTTAGTACTGAATACTATTTTCTGTTAAACTCAACAAACATCTGGTCGAATCAATAATTTTAATACTTTGTTTTAATTTCACCTTGGTGAAGGAGGGTAAGAAATAAAAACAACAACTATAAATTCTTGGTAGTTCCTTTGCCAAACAAGGTCTCAGACTGGAAAGATCAAACCAGGGATTGAAACTCTGCTGCTTTGGCTGTTAATGGAGAGATTCACAGCAAATGTCCTTAACATGGACAGGGCAAGCCTTATTGCAATTCAATACCCAGAACCAACCATAGATCATCATTAGTATGCTTTATGATTTCATGGCACTCCAGCTGCATGCCTTTCTATAGAACAATTATAGCAGCAAAAGAACATTGCATTTTAAAAAAAAAATACAGATCAAACAACTATTAAGAACTGCTCCTCTCTCACAAATTAAAAATAAAGAAAAATAAAAGTAAAGGTTGGTGCGGGTGAGGAAAGATGATGTTGTTGGGAGGAAATCTGTATTTAGCAATAGCCATAGCACTTAGACTTGCAGTATATGCTGCTTTACAGTGTTTTACAGCCTTCTCTTAAGCAGTTAACAGAATCAGCCTATTGTTCCTAATAATCTAGGTCCTTATTTTACTCACCTTGGAAAAATGAAAGGCTGAGTCAACCTTGAGTCTGATGAGATTTGAACTACCAAATTGCAGGCAGCCAACAGTCAACAGAAGTAGCCTGTGGTACTACATTCTAACCACTGTGCCACCACGGCTCATTTAACTGCTTTTTGAGTCTGAATTATCCAGACAAATAGTATTCAGATATCATTTTCTCTCTCTTACATCTCTCAAGATAGTTGGGAAAGAGACGGGTTTTAATCCCACCATTTTACTCCTTGGATTCATGCTACTTTGCTGTTTTTATTCAAATATTTTATAAACATTGGAGCAAAGGATCCTGAACAAGGGTTGTTGTTTTTCTTCCAGATAATAGTAAAGAGATAAATCTTTTTTTCACTGCTGATAAAGCAGATAGTAGAGAAAAATATCCCCAAGTCACAGGCCAGAGAAAGTAGCCTGCTAGGTTGTGGGTTGTCCATGTGTGATCTAGAATTTAAATAGCACAGGTTCTAATTAGAGCTCAAGAGAATGAATCCATATTCTAAAATAGTGGTCTTGACCTAGAAAAGTATGGCCGTATTAAAACTAGAGCTACTTTAATTGCAATTCACATGGAAGAGTCCCAGTTGTATAGAGCTAGCTAAGTTAAGTGGATGATATACCATATATATGGGTCAGGAGTTTTCAATAGCTTAGCACAACTTTAATTCCACACATAGGCCTCCATTTAAACATGCATTTCATCAAATGTACATAGTTATATACGATATCATGACTCAAGACACATTTAGCAGAGGAAGATAAATGGAAAGCAACAGATAAGTAGTCAGGCAAAGCAAGTACTGTGTAACATTTTCTCCAACAGACTATAATTCAATATTTATTTCATTATTATTTTTCTGGTATAAACAACTAGGGAAAATTTAGAGCAACCAAGCAATAAATCAACAGAAGAAGCTAGAATTCAAAAAATTCAAGGTAATACTTACTGAGAAGATGTAACACTGTGTCTTAAATTAACAGTAGCCTCTTGTGTAAGGGGGTGAAGTGGTATCATGAAAAATGCAATGGATTTCTTTCATTAGAACACAGGAGATGGAAATAAAAGTAGAAGGCTAATCCAAGCATAGGTAATAAGAAATGGTACAGTGTGGCTGCAAAGACCAGTGAGTTGACAATATCAATAAGCAAATATAGTGTTCACTTTTCTTATTTACACTAAGATCTTGCACTAATAAACAGAATATTAATTATCTGGGTTGATGATAGAAGATTGCCCGTGAAGATATATCGCTGCTACTGAAGAAAGAAGAGGCATGACTATTACAAATAATACTCTCAGCTGTTCAGCCAAAGTCCAGAAAGAAAGGGAAACAAAGCTCCATGGCAAGTAAAAAAGTCTTTATTCGTCCATATATTGTTCTGAGTTCGGGAAACAACAAGCATCAAAAATGATAGTAAAGTGAACACTACCACTTAATTTCCGGTCACTATATAACCCTCGATATCATGCATTTTTCCATTAATTATCCACCCTCCTTTGCCATACCCTCGCCACAGCACAACTCCCCTGTGCCCTCCCAGTGTATATTCACCCCCTGAGGTCATTATTTTAATGGTCAGCATGTTCATTGCTCTGCCGATAACTGCCTGCAACTTGTGATAGTTCAGCGTCTGATGTCATCAGGGCTCGTCGTCCAGCTCCATCGGCAATTCTGACCTCGTGTCAGTCGGCTAGCAGGTGCTTCCTACCATGTAGAATACTGTCATGTCTCCAGGGCATGCTGGAACCATGACACCACATGTTGTGCCATGTCAGACTATGCTATCGAGGGGGGAAGTGCTGTTAACCACCCAACCTGGGGCTTTGACTGTTTCACAGAGATAATGAGCCTTGCTTGCTGAGCTGTTACAGCCTGTTGGCTGTTGTAGACAAAGTGATTTGGTTGCTGCCTGTTGAACTAACGATCTTGGGAGGGGTGGAGGGTCACTTCATAGGCGTAAATACAATGTTGGAATATGCTATTTGTACAAGTATAGTAAATAGGGGTAAATAATTAATGGATAAAAAGCACAGTGTTTAGGGTGTTACATGGTGACGGTACTGGGATGTGTATCCAGTAGCGCTCCTGGTGGTGGATAAACTCATTAGTGTTAACTCGTGTACAAATACAGCTCTGGCTGCGACGTGTGCCAGAGCTGACTTTAATTCCTTTTGGTTACTCGTTATTACCTGAATCTGGAACATTGTATGGGCAAATAAAGATTCATTTGATCATTACCTTGAGACTTTGTTTCCCTTCCTGCCTGGAATTTGGTGAAACAGCTGAGAAAAAAGTCAGCTCTCTTCAAATCCTCTTGTGTGCCTGTCATTCCCCCCCCCAAACTCCCGTGAATGGTTTAGTGTTGGGGAAGAGATGTCGGAAGGCATAAACGTGGATTTGTTTTTGCCGCTTGTATCGGAGTGGTATGAGGAAGAAGTTTCTCTGCGTGATGACCAAGTGCGTGAGTCTAGAGGGTTTATAAGTGGAGCTGGTGATACTGGGATATTCCCAAAGATGTACAAAGAGTTACTAGACATAAACTATGTAAGATGAGGAAGATCGTAGGAGTGATTTGGAGTTCCAGGAGGAGTGTGGGGACAAGGCATTTGTGGAAAAACCCTGCTTTTGCACCTCTCAATACTGGAGTGTTTGAGAACGGAGAGAAAGGAAAATACTTGAGGAAGATGCTGGAGTATCTCCACCTCCAGTTTGGGAGCCAGGACTATAGAACTATTAAGAATAAGTATGGAGATCTGAGTTATACAGGATTCCAGCCCAAAAGGAAGATGGGAGGGATCAGGAGCTTGTACTGATGATACTTCATGTTTCAGTTCTATCCCTAGGGAGGGGAGAGAATGTAATAGTAAGAGGAGTGGAAGTGGACTTGGACACCATGGATTCGATACATCATTGGCTGATGTTGCGGGCCATCAGAACCCAGGACAGGGGGACAAGGCCAATGTCCTCTAATTTCTCGAAGGGGCCACCACCTCGACGTAGGCAACAGGAGGGTTCTTGGGTCATCAGGGAATTCTGGACAGTGGCCAGAACATATGGTGTGGAGACCACCACTCTTGCAAACTATGTTGATGGGAACCCAGACCATATTGCGCTGTTCTAAGCCAAGTGGTTAATCACCTGGAATGATATGCATCTTGCTATCCGTTCCAGTGGTCCATAGTGGTGGCTATTACAGGAGTTTTACCAGGGGATGCAGCGGACTGGGTTGCAGAGTTACATAGCAAATGGCACGAGAGTTGGTAGAATGTCAGTCTGTTTCTGATTCACTCCATAATATTTTGAAGATAGATCCACATCCACCAAACTGAGAATCTATAATGGCATTGAGGCAAGATGGGAGACAGGCAACTGAATATGTACGGGATTTTACTTTTGGCTGGAGTTAAGGTCTTTGGCCTGAGCGTCTGTTGGTCCAAGAATTCCATGCTGGCTTAGATCATGTTTAGGACAGGCTTGTCTATATAGAAGAGTTCCTCAACATTTGACAGAATGGTACAGAACAGTGGTTGAACTAGATGTCAGGCTAAAGGAGTTCAGAAACCAAGCCTGATTCCTTCCAAAAGGTACCTAAAAGCGAATCTCAATGTCATGGGAGGTCAAAGCAGACCAGGAGACAGTCCACTGACTGGTTCAGAAAACGAAGGGGAGCGTCACCATCAAGACAACCGTCAATTGGATGAACGTAGCCAACACAGAGCAGTATTGGATTGGATGATAGTGGTGAGGAAAGCAATGATGATACGATGGTGAGTGCCCCAGTTCACCTTTCATGATACAGTGATATTGAACGGCAGGAATACGAGACTAGGGTAGATAATGGGCCTGATAGACATGAGATATATGAGGTGTCTTTTTAGCCAATGAGTAGTGGATGAACTGAAGTTACAGGTGGAACAATTGCCCAAACCAATGAGTTTCAAACAGGTAAATGGGTCCCTTGCTTGGGGGGTCCCCAGCTACGATGATGACTACTCCTATTAAACTGAAATTGGAGCTCATTGGGAACAGCTACAATTTATTGTCTTGCATATGCACGAGGCACTAATACTAGGCCTTGTTGTTGGCTGGATAGGTGGGAGCTCATTATTGGTTGGGAGGGTGGTTGTTGTCATTTACGACTGGTAGTTAGGACCGATCCCCATCAGGCAAATCCAGACGGGTTCTGGCAGAAGTTCAAAACGAATTAGCAACCATCAATAGGGGTTGACATCAAAAATCCCCTACTGATTGAGTATGTGGATCTTCAAAAGTGTTCAATGAGGAGGAAATGCAAACGACTAACACTACCCCCTTACCCAAAACCGACTTGCAATTTAGAATTGATCCGGAGGCGGGATGCAGTTATACCTAAACCTCGCATATGTACGCAATGACTCCCAAGGAGATGGAAGAGATGAGGAATTATTTAAGATAAATCTTGGCCTGTGGCTTCAATACAGCCTGGACGATCGCCAATATAGTGCCCCAGTATTAGGAGAGAAGATAGAACCTTGTGTTTGTGTGTGGATTTTTAGAGGGCGAATGCTGTGAGTGCGTAGATAATGCACATAATCCTACTGCCTTTGATTCAGTGATTTTATGCGTTTGCTACCGAAAAATCTCACAAAGTTGGATTTGCGTCAACGCTGATGTAAACGATATGCGTATTAAACAAGAAGATGAGTGGAAAACTACCTTCAATTGTCGCCTTGTAGTTTTAATTTAAGGGATCGCCTCTTTGGCTTCAAGGTTGCCTCAGCAGTATCCATGCAGTTGATTAATTCTGCATGAACAATTGTATATTGTGAAAATTCTAGTGCATTTAGATGACATCCTTATTTAACAAGACCTTGACTGAACATGGTAAAAGATGTGGACAAAGTGTGTTGAGAAAATTGTTTAGACGCTAAATTGTACGTGAAACTGTCAAAATGTGAATTTTACTGCAGTAAGTTGGACTATCTTTTTATTTTGGATACAGAGAATTTTCCATGATGGTTTGGAAATGGATCCCAGTAAAAGTATCATTGTTTTGGAATGTGAAACCCCACAAACCCATCAACAATGCAGAGTTTCCTTGATTTTACAAACTTTTATAGGCAATTTGTACCACAGTTTGCTAGTATTGCATTACCATGAACCAAACTACTAAAAACAAAGAATCAGAAAACAAAGCCAATGCCCGGTCAAAAACTGGAGTGGTCCACCGTATGTCAACAAGTGTTTGACAATTTGAAGACATTGTTTTCCCAGGCACACCGATTCTAAAACATTCTGACCCCATGAAAAAATATGCGGTTCAAGCTGATGCCAGCAATGGTGGCTGTTGGAGCTGTCCTTTTGCAAATAAATGAACAAGGACTCCCGGAAATTCACCCCAACAGAGAGAGGATGGGTGATTTGGGAGAAGGAAGCATTTGCGGTGAAATGGGTGTTAAATACATGGGGACATTTATTAGGGGGCCAAATAAGTTTTGAAGTCTGGACAAGACACACAGAATTTGGAGGCTTTTCAAATGCCCCGTTGTTTATCTCCCAAACAGGTTTAGGTGGGCTATGCAGTTTAATTTCCAACTGCACTGTGTGTACCATGCAGTCAAAATTTTATGGCAGATGCTCTGTCCTGACTACTGCAATACAATGAACCTCAGAGATGTGATTGTTCAGGCCTCTGATCCCAGAAATGACACCAGGAATATGGGACAGGTTACATGGTTAAAGGAACATAAAGGAGGATATGTTGCCGAGAGGCAACTTGGACAGATACATGGCTTACAGTAATTCTGACTCGATTTACTATAGAGATAATTTAGCTTTGGAAAGGGAAACAGGATTTATGTACCAAAAAAATGTAGGAATTACATTTTGGAAAAATGTCATGATGACAAATCAGCTGGGCATTTCAGGTTTTTAAAACCTTACATTTAGTCGATGCCAATTTTGGTGGCCAAAATATGAGGTCTGAAATAGAACAATATATAAAAAATTGTCATGTCTGTGCAATGTTCAAAACCAATACTAGGAAAACCACTAGGATTGTTACGAACAATGTTTGAACCTCAACATCTTGAACACTAGGATATTGCCATGGATTTATAGTGGAACTACCAACAGTCAGAGATATAGAGTTATATGGACAATCATTGACCTATTCTCTCGAAACAGGAACATTTAGTACCCTGCCATCAGCTAAATCTCTAGCCAAATGTTCATGAAACATGTGTATAGATTACATGGAATCACTCGACAAGTAATTTCTGACAGAGGAGAACAGTTTACTGCTCAATTCTGAACAGTATTCCTCCGTTTGTTGGGATTGTTTCAGGGTTAAGGTCAGCCTATCATCCAAGCACGTAATGACGCCGCAGAAAAAGCAAAATGCCATGGTGGAGAGATATTTAAGATGCTTACATATCCTATCAACAACAAGAATGGGCGGAGCTGTTACCGTTTGCAAAGTCATGTACAATAACACAGTACACAGTAGTACAGAATATAGTCCATTCTACATAGCTAATGGCATGGAGTTTAGTCCATTACCAGATCTGAATAGCTATCCCAATGACCCAATCAGTGTCCATCAGTGGGCACAACGAGTACAAGCTAGTTGGATACATGTGAGAAAAGCCCTGGATAAAACGGCAATGGATTATAAAGTATATGCAGACAAGAAGCGGCAGGATCATAAGCCTTTCCAGGTTGGGGATAGAGTATACCTGTCAACAAAATATAATTAAGTTGAAATTAAACCAGTAAGAAATTAGGGCCCAAATATCTGGGTCCATTCCCGATAAAACAAAAATCATCAATCCTGCCACAGTGAGATAAACATCACATCATTTTGGGCGTATCAGCCAGTGTTTCCATGTCAGTTTATTAAAACCCATTGACTCCCAGGTTGAAGTACTTGAAATAAAAAGAGTTATCAACATGATTATGGATTACACTGAGATAGCTGGATCCTCGACTCTCGAAAAAAGAAGGAATACTAATCCAATATTTAGTACATTGGAAGGGCTACCCTTTATCAGAAGCATCCTGGGTGAAGGCATCAGATGTACATGCAGATCGTTTAATGCGTCATTTCCACAATACAATACCCGAACAAACCTGGGCCCATGTTGCAATTAGAGTTTAACCTGCCAATGACTCTAGTAATAATAATGTTTTTTCCTATGTATGCAGGCAGAGTCCTGGTAAGAGAGGCCACCTGTCATGTCTCCAGGGCATGCTGGAGCCATGAAACATGTGTTGTGCATGTCAGACTATGCATCGAGGAGGGAGGATGTTTGTTCACCCACCTGGGGCGTCAACTGCTCCTACGGAGATAATGAGCCTTGCTGACACACACGCTGCAGCTGTTTACAACGCTGCGGTGTTGTAGACAAAGTGATTTGGTTACTGCCTGTTGAACTAACTATCTCGGAATGGATGGAGGGTCACTTCATAGGCATAAGTTGGAATATGGTAATTTTGTACAAGTTCCATATATACTCGCGTATAAGCTGATCTCGCATATAAGCTGACCCTTAAAAAACTTGCCCCACAAATGAGGATTTTGCAAAAGCTCGCATATAAGCCGACCCCCAAATACCATGGTGTTCAACCCCTGATCTCACCGTCAAGGCTCACCAGTCAGAAAAGATTCTGGAGGACAGGGCTTTTGGCGTGACTTCCCTGAACAGCAGAAGTGAAGCCCAGAGGGGTCGGCGGCAAAAGTTGCGGCTCATCGTCCATCCAGGGAGAAATGGCTGATTTTTGCGCGCGTTTTCCTTGAGGCGAGGGCTGCTAAGGCCAGCTGACAGGGAGTGCGAGATCCAAGACTCTCATTGCGGGAGCACCGCCACGCTAAGTCGCTGCTGCAGCACAATCGAGGCAGCGGCCACCGATAAATCAGATTTATGCGCGTATAAGCCGACCCCAAATTTGGGGGAAAAAAAAGCGTTCTTAAAGTCGGCTTATATGCGAGTATATATGGTATAGTAAATAGGGGTAAATAATTAATGGATAAAAAGACAATGTTTAGGGTGTTACATGGTACTGGATGTGATCCAGTAGCACTCACCAGATGGTGGATAACTCATTAAGTTGTAAACTGGTGTATAATACAGCTCTGGCTGTGAAGTGTGACTCTTAATTCCTTTTGTTACTCGTTGTTACCTTGTGGCTGAATCTGGAACATTGTATGGATGAATAAAGACTCATTTGATCATTACCTTGAGACCTTTGTTTCCCTTCCTGGCTGGAATTTGGTGAAACAGCTGAGAAATACTCAGATGCAGCGGAATGCTTGGTGTCATGGCTAATCAGGACTGCTATCCTCCCATTCTCTTTCTCTGAATTTCTGGTGCCTACTTTTGGTGAAATGGTTCTACCCAGACTGATAGTTTCATATTACCTGATTTAACAGGGAATTGCCAATCCTGAATTTATATGGAGCTGAAGATCTTTTGTTAAGACCAAACATAAATAAATAGTTCCCATTTTCCCTCTTAACCAAGGTTAGCAGATGTTGTACTCTAGGGCAGTGGTGTCCAATTCATGGCCTGTGGGTTGGATGCTGACCCCTCCTGTGCCCAGTTTAGTAAAAGAGAAAAATGTCCCAGTACATCATGTGACGACACGAGTTTGCTCTAGGGTATTAGTGTGATCAATAGAGCTAGAGTTTTTTTTTTTTAAATTGAAATAACAAAGAATTTGTTTAAAGGATTTTTATTTTAATAAAGGCAACATAATAAGGAGTAAATTGGTTAACTACATTAGGTTCACACAGAAACTACTGTTTTCCTAAAAATAAGACATAACCAGAAAATAAGCCCTAATGTGTCTTTTGGAGCAAAAATTAATATAAGACCCGGTCTTATTTTCGGGGAAATATGGTAGCATTCAATCATCTGCAAACAAACTGAGTGAAGAGATAGAGGAATCATGAATGGAAGCAAAACTATGCAAAATAGCTCCCCAAACAAGTAGCCAAGACTGATGAGAGTCAAACAGGTACAGGTCTTTCTCTCTTCCCTTAGCTCTCATTAGAAAAATACATGGCTTTTATTATATTTAGAGACACCCCTAGATCCATTAAAACTACCATCAAATTGAAAGCACATCCTGATATAGCAACTCTTCCCAATATATATAAACTAAATGAAGTCACAGGAAGTTTTGCAATCGCAGCACATGAGCTGGAATGGAAGGATTATGATAGTTTGAGGATTTAAAAAAAAGAATGATGGGGACACGGGGAGTTCTGGAAAATAATGAACATCATAAGCAGAGCAAACTGAGTGTTCCAACATATTCTGCTGATGTGAGTATGAAGAGGCCCAATTAACTGCAGCAGAAGCAAATGCACATCTAGTAGCAAAAGGTATTTCCAAATCATATCATTAACCTGTGAGGAACTCCAGGCAAATCAGGAAAATCCTGGAGACAGGGGCTTATTAAAATTCAAACTAGTTTGCTCATGTATAAAACAATACAAGAAAGAAATGCAAAGTCCTTTCTCATTTATCTGACTCCTCTTTAACTCTGTTCACCTTTTGTTTTACCACTGATTAGGACAATTCTAGTGGGTACATTTCACTGGTATAAATGATTGGTGTTAGGCTTGGATCTGTCACATGAATTTAAGTGCCTGTAAGTAAGGCCTGAGGACAATAGCCCTATTTCCCTGCTAGTCCACAATATAGTGCCTCTCTTATATTATATTATAGTGCCTTGTGCAGCCAGGTGCTTTTTCAATCAATTCATCAATTCATTGCTGCCACGCAATGCTCTGCCATCACTTCCTGGAAAGACTCTGATGCCTGCCTGATAGGGTCAGCTTCCTCATTGTTAGCCACCAAACAATTCAGTGCAATAATTATTTCTTTATGGCTTGCAATTATTTTTAATTTATGAAAGTGGCTCTTTCCACTCTAACTTACATTAAGTTTCTTTCTCACATCTTCCTCTTTCCCAGGTCTGAGTATTCTTTTATGTCCTTAATGGNATTAAGTTTCTTTCTCACATCTTCCTCTTTCCCAGGTCTGAGTACTCTTTTATGTCCTTAATGGCTCCTCAGAAGTACCTTGTAAGATTTAGATTTGCATTTCTCTACAGCTTCTCACACACCATGCTACTCTACATTATGTATCTATTTTGCTTTTGCTCTTTTTTTTTCAAACAAAAATGGCAAAACATTGAAATATTTCCTTGTACATAATTGTTCGAACCTTTTCATCACTTCAGCTGCCCATTTCTGGACCACTGCCAGGTCCCTAATATACATTTCAAGGATCTCAGAAATAAAATGGTGCTATCTTAATTCAACAAGATAATCCCACATGTGTAGCAGCTGGGCTGCATTTGGAAAGAACATCTGGATCTCCTAAACATTGAGCATTTATTGCACAACAAACAATGGCCTTTAGACACTCCTCTCTGAAATCTTTAGGGAATGAATCCTCTTTTGTTTACCAAAGAATCTGGATTTCTAAAAGCTTCTTATTATCTATTAGTCGTAAAAACATCTGACACACAGCAAATGAAAGAAATGCAAAACAAAAGCCAGGTACTGCATATATACAACTGTTTACTAGATTAAAACTATCACAATATTAACATGAAGCTTTGGGTTTTTTTCGCAGATTGTTAAATTACTTGGGTTGATAGGTTAGCCAGCATAAAAGGTATTGTATAACAACAGAAATATGATTGAAATTAAAGGCAATACATAATGAAATATTGAGCATTATATGTGCCTTGCCTGATACGTCATATTTTCCTTATATAGTACAGGAAAAAAGTACATTTTTACTTATGAATCACTGTTAGGTTCATATTGCTGCTAACCACACAGTTTAAGATGCTCATCCATTTTATAAAATGGGGCATTTCTTACTTCCCTAACTAGAAATGCCTGGGATTAAACATAAACCCCTTTCTATTGATGGTAGCACTCTATTTTTGTTATTCTTTGGCACTGTTATAGTCCCTATGTTATGCGTGTGTTTATGGCTAAGATCAAGTTAGGAACTAAGCTACAATTTGATAACTGTTTATGAAATATTTCACAATTGCCCCAGTTCATAAAATGTGCTTTAAACTAAAATCAAACAGTCAGTGAGAGGTATATATCAGGTCTATTTGCCTGTGATGATTGGGGGGGGGGGGTCATTTTCATTTACCTAAAAATGTTTGCTAGTGACACTCATTATACCTTAAAGTTGAACTAATAATTGCAATTAACACTTATTAACTATATATTATTGGTGTTATGATATCTCCATCTAATCCTTCTCCAATTCCTCACTGACTTACAGTTGCTTTATAAGCCAAATATAATTGAATCTCTGTAGGACTATCAAGGATAAACACCCTCATGCTTCTTATATGTGGACCAAACCAAACTTATATATATATTATATATATATATATATATAATATATATTATATATATATATATATATATATATTATATATATATATATATATATAATATATATATATATATATATATATATTATTTGTTTTTTAAGCTCTCGCGGGTACTTACATTTGTGCTGTTTAGCTTCCTTCGGGTATTATCCCACGTCATTGTAGTTCTGTTAAAGTTGTAGCTTTGAAAGCCTCCAACACAAGAATAGAGTGCTGCCAGCCAATCAAAGCCACAAAACAGACAGAAAGAACCAGAAAACACCAATCAATCAAACTCCAAGTCCAATGAACACAGACCCAGCTAAGAGCCAATCAGAATAGACCACCCTCAAATTTGAAAAGAGGAACTGTGAGACACACTTCCATACAGAAGCCTGATGATGGCAGATGAGATTCTGCTGAAACGTTGCTACAACTTTAACAGAACTACAATGAGCTACAACTTTAACATGCTTTTAAGGTTGTAGCAACATTTCAGCAGAATCTCATCTGCCATCATCAGGCTTCTGTATTGAGTTTGTATGTGGTCAGGCTATCACAGCCTTTGGTTTTAAATTTGAGCTAGCCTACTGCTGCCAGGATGGTTTTTTTCTACATCCTGATTGGTTGGGAGTCTTGGTCTGTGTTTATTGGACTTGGAGTTGCTACAACTTTAAAAGCACAACAATGAGTGTGGATAATACCCGAAGGAAGCTGAACTGCATTCATGTATTGTTGTGCCAGGATGTTTTTTTTCTACATCCTGATTGGTTGGGAGTCTTGGTCTTTGTTTATTGGTCTTGGAGTTTGTTGATTGGTGTTTCTGGTTTCTTCTGTCTTTTAGTGCAGCTCGGCTTTCAGAGGCTTTCAGTGCAGCTTGGCTTCGCGTAAAAGGACGTTTATCCCACGTCATTGTAGTGTTTTAAAGTTGTAGCAACGTTTCAGCAGAATCTCATCTGCCATCATCAGGCTTCTGTATAGAGTTTGTATGTGGGTCAGGGTCTCACAGCCATTGGTTTAAATTTGAGGCTAGCCTATATATTGTGGCAGAATGTTTTTTTCTACATCCTGATTGGTTGGGAGTCTTGGTCTGTGTTTATTGTTCTTGAGTTTGTTTGATTGGTGTTTCTGGTTTCTTCTGTCTGTTTTGTGGCTTTGATTGGCTGGCAACACTTCTGCTCCTGCACTGGAGGCTTTCAGTGCAGCTTGGCTTTGTGTGAAAGGACGGCTATTATCTATTAGGAAGCCAGGTTTCACCTGGGTGCCTGGTGGGGGTGTGTTTGAGCTGGAGGTATCAGAGAGAGTCTGTTTGTGCCCAGGTGTTTTGCCTGGCTTGTGGTGTGGAGATCTTTCTATTTGGAGAGTGCAGGCTTCCAAATGATTGACAGTCTGGTGGAATCATCTCTTCTATTCATGCTTCAGGTCTTTTTTCAGTCTGGCAGATGAGATTCTCCTGAAACGTTGCTACAACTTTAAAAGCACTACAATGACGTGGGATAATACCGAAGGAAGCTGAACAGCATACATGTAAGTACCCGCGAAACTTAAAAAAAACATGTATATATATATATATATATGGATCTTTGGTATTCGGGTTTTCTCCCGCGTAAATTGGAAGTATCTAGGCAACGTTTCGATGAAGTCTCATTCATCATCTTCAGGCTTGTTTCTTCAGCTCTGTGCTTCTCAGAGTAATGTGAGCGTTGCAGCTGCTTCTTCCTTTTAACTGCTAGTGGGGGTGTGACTTGATTGGGTGGGGTTTGGCTTGTGTTTCGCCAAAACCGAAACACTTCAACAACAGAATAATCAGAGAAACCATAGAGAATAGAAAAACGCCCACACAGCATGAATAAACGAGATGATACCTCCCGCCTACCAACCTTTGGAAACCTGCCTCATTAATAAACGAGTACCTAATATGAAGAATGACACCAGACCCACACCCACAAGTGCCACCACAACATGCTACACCACACTTCCATGCAGAAAAAAAGACTCACACCCACACAGAAGAGGAGATAGAAGGAACCACGAACCAGAGCCATACTGCAGCTGACACCACTACCCACTTCAAACCCTCTGACCCATACAAGAAGCAAACTGACACCCACCATGAAGATGGCTACGACCACGAACACGAAGCCAAACAACAAATCACAGCTCACCAGCTCAAATTCCCCCAGCAACTAAGACTAACCTGAGCACAGCCAGGCCCCTACCTAAGCAGAACACACCCCCAGCCAATCAGAACACAGCCAACCCCCTACCAATCAGAACACAGCCAAACCCCACCCAATCAAGTCACACCCCCACTAGCAGTTAAAAGAAGAAGCAGCTGCAAGCTCACATTACTCTGAGAAGCACAGAGCTGAAGAAACAAGCCTTGAGATGATGAATGAGAACTTCATCGAAACGTTGCTAGATACTTCCAATTCTACGCGGGAGAAAACCCAAATAACCAAAGATCCAATACAAATACTCGCGAAAACCTCAGAAAACAAATATATATATATATATATATATATACACACACACACACATAAATCTGTTGTAAAACAAATGTATTCAGAAGTAAACACAAGGAGGGATTTTATGTCACCAGAAAGGTTCCTGGCAAAGAGCATTTAGGCATGGATGTAGTAACAGAAGAGGAGGAAAACATAAGAAATTCACTTAGAGACTAGACCAAAGACTTGTCTATTGTAGTGTCCTATTTCTCACAGCACTCAATGCCTCTGGGAAGCTGAGAAATAGGAGGAAATAATCTCTTCTTGATCCCTCCCCCCCAACTGGTTTTCATTCAGTGATTTTGATCCTTGAGGTAACATGTATCATCATGATGCATAGCCTTTCCTCTATAAATTTATCCAAATCCTATTAAAATATATTCATGTTAGCTAAGCATCATCTCCTCTGGTAGCAGATTCAGTAATTTATTATGAGTTTCAGATTGTGTATTCCTCACATAATCTGTGAAGAATTTGGAAGAAGTAAGTGATTCTGTTGTCTCTTAAGGAGGCACTGCATTGTTTAATATGATGAAAATCTTCTTTCTCGGGTACTGATCAGTAGAAAATCACTTAAGGATATCATTACCTAAAGCAATTTCTGTTACCTTTTGAAAATGTCGTATAAGATTAGATCTGAGAGAATTACTGTAAGGAACTGAGGAAAGAAGAACAGGAGGGATTTAATGACAACCTGAACAGGCAGCCTGATTTGATTTGATAGTGACTTAGTATAGAATTTAGAGAGCTAGTTTTCTGCAGTGGTTAAGGAGCCTTGGTGGCACATAAGTTAAAATGCAGTATTGCAGGCTAACTCACTGCTCATTGTGAGGACTTTGATTCTGACTGACTCAAGCTTGACCTATCCTTCCATCCTTCTGAGGTCAGTAAAATGAGGGCCCAGATTGTTGGAAGCAATATGCTAACTTTGTAAGCCACTTAGAGAGGGCTGTAAAAGCACCATGAAGTGGTATATAAGTCTAAGTGCTATTGTTATCATGCTACAAACCAGCAGCCCATGGGTTTTAGTCCCACCTTTTGCACAAAACCAGCTGAGTAACCTTTGGCTGGTCACACCTACTCAGTTCTAGGATAAAGCGTTTAACTCTATCTAGCAGCTCTGTCTGCTCTTCTATAAAAAAAAAAACTATTGCAAAGAATGCTGCTTCTCTGCATTCTNCTACTCAGTTCTAGGATAAAGCGTTTAACTCTATCTAGCAGCTCTGTCTGCTCTTCTATAAAAAAAAAACTATTGCAAAGAATGCTGCTTCTCTGCATTCTTAAAAAACTATCTTTTCTATCCTCTTGGAGATAAAGAATTAATACAATCAAAGAAAATGCATGAGATATATTGAAATCTACAACACTGTTTACTAACTAGGGTGGGGTGCAACAGAGGCCAGAGTTCATCTGTCATTATTAGTCATCTTACAGAAAAGGGATTTGGGCAGATTCCAGGTGTCAAGTCCAAGCTGAGAAAAAGCACCAATTATTCCTCTTCTATGTACTTTACATTTTAAAAGAAATTTTTTGTCCTACTTGTCTCTTCTGATATCTATGTATGCTTTAGAGCAGGGGTCACCAACCTTTTGGACCTCAGGGACCATCAAACTCATAGTTTTAAATCCCAGGGACCACTAACCAGTTCTGTGGGCATGGCCTAATTTGTGGGTGTGACTTGGTGGTCATGTGACTGGCTGGGCATGGCTTGTATGCAAATATTATAAGTATTTATATAAATATTGATTTTTTTATTAAAAAAGAGCAACTTTTACCCAAAATCAGGCAAAGGAGGCAGGCAGATTGAATTGCTCACAGAATCATTCAGTGATCTATCTATCTGCCATCAGCTAGCTCAGTCTGTCACATAAAATTTGCTTGCCGTGAGTCTGCACTGAATAATAGGACCTTCAGTCCTAAGGGAATTTCGGCTGTGCTTATAAGCAAAGCTGAAGATCTAAAGACTAGCTAGAAAGCAAGAAATCCAACCATTTCCTGCTTCTCAGCTAATCTAAATCTCCCACAGCTGATGGTCGGAAAAAGGAAAAATAGCAATTTAGCAGGCAAGTTTGCCAGGTAAGGAGTGAGTGGGCAGGGAGGGTTCCCGCGAGCCATGTGGGCGGCACAGCCTTGTGTTTCTGCACAGCCTGGATTAATTGCTTTGGGGGGGGAACTCTGGTGGTAAGATTTCTCTGCAGCCCACCAAAATTTTCTCACAGCCCACCAGCCATGGCCCACTGGTGAGCGACTGCTGCTTTAGAGACTATACAATAAGTCAGTTCATCCAAGAATAGACTATATACAACTACATATAAAGGTTGTAGTGTTGGAAGGAGAAAGTACCTAAACCTAAATGTGATAAAGAGCAATATGGATAACTCAAAGAATTTGTGCAGTTTGTTTGAATGATGCTTAAGGGATCAGTTTTTTGAGGCTCTTGAAGGAAACTATCAGTCTAATTAAATCTGTAGCCTCAGAAAAGTGAGCAAGGAATGGTGAATTTGCTTGCCTTGAAGGTGAAATTTATGCTGGTTTAGATCCAGAGTAAGTTCACTGCAATCATTTAAGTGGAAATACTATTACTGTATTGATTAACTGAACATGGTTTTATAAACAGATACAAGATAATCAGCAAGGCAGTTTTTAACCCCAGGAGTTACAACAAACTCGCAGCAATTGGTACCGTTGTTGAAAACTCTTCCCCTTGTCCCCCCCCCCAAATTTAATGCTATAAGATTAAATAGGATGCATCTAAAACCAAGATGCATTTATCATGGGGCAATGAAGGTTCATAGGAACAATGACAGGTGGACCCTCCAAAACAAAAATGTTCTTGCTGTTCTCAATGTTTTGACATCTTGATTTCATATCTCAGCACAAATAGACAACAGGGATTTTATTTATTTTAATCCAAAGATGTACCAGGTCAATTTTATGTTTACTCAGAAGTAACTCCTACTAAGTTTATAGGACTTATTCCATAAAACTACCCAATTTATCCAGGAATAAATATCCATGAAATAATAAACAACATGTATTAGTCCTTTTCTGTTGTTTTTTTTCTGTCCAGAGTTGTTCTAATGAAAGCTAAAATTGGGAAAAATCAGTATGGGGCACATGCCCTGCACTTTTGGAAATAATTAGAAACTGTATTTCAAAACATTCATTTTCCTAGACATTCCTATGGCAAGTGAAAAGTCCCACGGCTGGTTATTGAGATGGGGCATCTGTAATCTAACAAAATCCTATCTACTGACTTCCAAACAACACATTACCGTAGTTTGTTGCCCAGATTTTGGAAGATACAACTGCCACAGTATTTTGTCTTGAAATTGTCTGAAATCATATTTACTTTCCTACTTATGAATTGTATAATAGCTTTGAAACTCCCCCCCCCCTTAGTTTAGGTTTCAGCATTAGACTGTGTAATGGGCCATTTGAAATATATGCGTGCAATCAATTATCCAAGATTAGAGGAATTATCCAAGATTAGAGGTAGCTCTAATGCAATTTTTGATGCTGCAATCATTTTTGCATATTCTTGGGCTTAAATTTGTAAACTTACATTTCTTTTACTGAATTGGTTTATCAACAGTTGAAGCCCAAAGGAGTGGTATAATTTATTCTAGGTCAGGAAACCAGTTTCTAACTGAGGGGGGTGGGGAAAGAGCTAAGGCTTATTTGCTTGTTTCCAAAGCTATTTTTACATGTCTATATATTTAAAAATGTGACCTGATTTTATCCAAAAAGACCAAATACCCACGACTCTGAATTTCTTCAACATGCATGAAAGCAGCCCTAACAAGCCTGCCTTCTGTAAGTGAGAAGGATTTTGTTTTTTTTAAAAATGTAATGTGAATAATCACAGTGCCACAATAAGACTTAGGAGGGAGTTGTCATCAGTCAAGTGTCTCAGAAGTGTCAACTGGAATTTTATCAATTTCTGCACACATGCATTTTAGACACTTACTCCTGCTTCCTGGAAAAGCTGAACAACTGTCTCCCATCAGGTCATTTCTCTTGGCAACTGTGAATGGAACTGCCTCCTCAGTTGTCAGCTTGGTGCCTCTCATAAATCACTGGGGCCAAATGGTATTTTTCCTAGAGTTTGGAAGCTTTCAGGAGCAATGTATCAGGGCCACTAACCAAAAGACACAATTTATCATGAAGAATAGCTACTTTTCCACAGGTGCGCTGGAGAATAACTAGTACAATGTTCTTCTCTGAAGAAAATATACTTTCAGCATTACAGACAACTGCAGACCAGTGACATTTATTTCTAGGATAGCTTGAAAGCAGAGGAAGCTATTAAAGGCTAGGTCCCACTGGCCGATGGACGCAGAACGGATGCAGAAAGGACACAGTGGATGAGCAAAATTTTGGGGGTGGCTCCATCCATTTTCATCCGCTCCAAAAAGTGGCGAAAATTTGCATAAACAGAATGGAAAAGAACGGACGTAGGTAGTATGTAGCGGGGATGTTAAATGGATGTTCATCGCGAAGAATTAGCGATGAAAAAAGCTGATGAAGCGATGACACCTCCGAAGCGTGGTTCCAGGGAGAATTTTGAAGTGGACGCATAGAGGAAGGGGCGGATGCATAGTGGATGAAGCGGATGCATCATGTACGCCTATAGGAAACAAAGGGATGCGCGCGCGATGTATATCGGATGCAAAGCATTCACTGCGCATGCGGGGGTATGAATTGTGTCCGCTGCCGTGATTATAAAAGGATGCAGCACGCCGCAGAAATAGTCATATTCTGACTTAAGAATAGTATCTCAGAGGACTGAGGTTGTTTACTTGTTTTAATAAAAATTTGTCTTTGCTTTAAGACACTTAATACAGTTTACTTGGTTTCATTTTGCTTATTTAATAAAGTCATAAATTTACCTAAGAAAGTTAATAAGTTATCTTTGCTTAAGACACGTAAGACACGTTTACCTTGGCTTCATTTTTGCTTATCTTAATAAAGTTCATAAAAGTTTACCTAAGAAAGTTTAATAAAGTTTATCCTTGTTTAAGAACACTTTAGTTTACTTGCGTTCATTTTGTTTTACTTAATAAAGTAGTTGCGTTGGGAAAAATTTTTGAAAAAATGGTTAAGCCTTTTGCATGCTTGTAGGATAGATATGGATTAGTCTGTGGGATAGATAAACCTACCAGGTGCAACCATCAGTGGGACTGTTAATGTCCACCATCCCAGCGATCCAGAATGATTTTTCTCCCCACTTTTTATAGAAAATATTTGGTTGCCCACTAGGTGTCTTTTCTAAATACTGCTAGACATACATCCAAGAACATCCTAAATATACTAGATTACATCCCCAGATACAACGTTTTGTTTTTTAATCCTTTATATACGAGATGCATTCGCTTACATCCTTTCCTATTTCGGTGCTACTAACGCTGTGTAGACATTCCGTTGTACCTTTTGTTTCGGTAACCCTCTTTCCATTCAAGCTTGCAGCGGCATGTGAATTGAGTGGATGGCCAGAGGCATGCAGAGAGGATACAGCGGATGTTTAACGCGATGATAACGACAAAAACGTTTGTTCCCCGTATGGTGTTCGCAGATGTACATCGTATGTTGTGGAAAGTTCATCCGTTCACAAATTTTGTTGCAGCTCAAAACTTCTTGCGTGGGATGAATTGCAGTGGACGCATGCTCAACGGATAGAGCGTATAAAAAAACGTATGCAGTGCAGTACACAACGGATGCATAGCGTTTTCCAAGGAATGGCAAGCTTTTTAACATTTACAATCCTCTTTTGCATTCCTCTCCGTAAGTGCAGTGGACCGGGCCTTAAAATCGTGCTGCCGCCAACAGTTTCACAACAATTATTTAGACTAGTGATTAGGGAAAATCATGGGGCCAAGGGGCTTTAATGCGTCTTTGAGAGCTAGGGCTGCTTAAATGTGTAGCCCAATGCTTAAAATACTGAATTGAGTAACAACTATGATGTAAAAATTGAGAATGGAAGGGAGACAGCTTTGAAAACATTTTAATTCTATAGAAAAGATATAATGTAGCTACAGAAACACTAGGTATTTCTGTAATTTACGTAATATTCTTCAATACTCTGTGATTAAATAAATTCAGAAAATAAATTTGACTCTTGGTAAATCTTTCTGCTCATTAGTGACAGTTAATGTTTGCGCCAACATTTATTGATTTTTAAAATTTTAAAAAATGTTTTGCCAGTATTTATGCATAGACAGTAACATAGGTTAAGCTATAGCAGTGCAGGAAGAGAAGAAGAAACCTCATTGCACTGAATACACAAATGCCCCAAGATTCAATTATCTTCTCCAAGCAGAATGTAACATGCTTCTAAAATTGTCAGTCAGTTTCTTCTTGGACATAATAACTTTAGAAAGCAATTACATATATTAATTTGAGTTGAGATAAGGTTTAGTATTTTCAGTGTCCATATTCTTTTGAACTATTACAGTGAAATTAAGCTGGACAATGGAATTCGGAATTCTGCATTCTTATTGCTAAGAGATTAATATTTTAAAACAGTGAAAGATAAATTGTATAGACCTAATTCATCAGTGGCACTGAAGATCTGCTGTTACTTATAACTGATGCATTTGTCTTAGACTTACATTATATGTAGACAATTACAGTGAAAATTTGTTATCTATTCATGCGACTATGGTATAAAATTTCAGATACATTAATTTGTTATTCTCGTACATTTTCCCCTCCTTCCCTCCCTTTTATTATTGTTTTAGTTTTTTCCCTCTTCATTAAATAAGAAAAAATAAAAACAACCCAACCCACTACAGTCAATTTAAAGAATACTAAAGTTAAATAAACCAGTGCGGTGGACTGGGTATAAACAAAAGCCCTCGTATTTGTTGAGCCTATATGGTTTGTAGTTAAATTTGCCAGATGGAGGACTTGAAAGTTTTATCTAGATCTAGATTGAGATCATATTATAGCCCCGTTCACACAGCACCAACGGATGGAAAAGAGGATGTAAAATGGAGAGAAACAAATTGCCATCCGTGGGTAACGCCATGCTCGTTCTTACTCACTGCGTCCATTTTTCATCCTCTCATTATCTAATCTAGCATCCGTCCACTGACATTTCATCGCTCAAAAAGTTTTTGAAGCTGCTTCAAAACTTTTTGAGCGGAAAATGTATCCAACGCGTTCCGTTAGACATCGCTACACATTGGGGGAACATCCATTGGGACGTCCGTCATCATTCCGTACGGTGTCCACTATTATCCGCTAGGCATCCGCTGCACGATCGCGCAACTCGCAGTCCGCTCCAGCACGAAAAACAACACAGGGAAGAAGCCGAAACGGACGCGGGAACAGACACGCAGCTGAGATAGCACGGACGGAGAAAGGATGAAAGCGGATGGCAGCTCCGCATACCAAAGCATTAAAATTGGAAAAAACTTCGTATAGGGGACGTATCTCAGATATTTGATGTTGCAGTATGCCTAGCAGATGCAAAAGGACACCTAGTTGAAAACCTATATTTCCTATAAAAAGGGGAGAAATCACCCTGGATCTCACTTTCAGTCCAGCAGACTTTTCAGAACCGGTGCAGACCTCTTCAGCCTTCATCTTGGCCTTGCTCTTTCCACAAGCATCCAGTCATCTCACACCATGGATCATCCACACTCCTTTGGTATCCAACCATCTTCATACAACAGTGCGAAGCCATCTACAGCCTCTTTTCACCTGTTCTACGTTTGAAGAAAAGAGGCGGCCAAGAAGTTGTCCTGGGTCTGAAGATCGCTCGCAAGAAGGGAGAGTACGGACTGTATAACAAGCTGATGGTGAGCTGAGGAAACGAAGGACCCCTGAGCATTCCAGAACTTCATGAGGAGCCGCCAGCCATGCTTTACGAAAGTTGTGGAGCGGCTGAGACCAGGTTACCAAGCGAGAAGCACCAACTTCCGGTCCAGCATGGACGCTGGGCTCAAGTGGCACTGATCTGCTGCCCCATTGGCCTCAGGGACCACGTTACAGGAGCATTGCAGTACGCGGAGGTGCCACTACAAAACCACCATCAGCATTTGGTCAGAGAATGGTGCAGGGCCATCATCGAAGAATACCTGGAGGAGCTCCTCCAGTGGCCCCTCCACTGAAGAGTGACTTGGAAGAAAGTTGCAGAGAGTGTATCAGAAGTGGAATTTCCCCCACACCGTTGGAGCCATAGATGGAACAATGCACATGCCTGGCAAAGCTCCAGCCAAGGGAGGGGCAGGGTCCCACTTATCACAGACGTTACAAGTGGCTTCTTCAGCATCATCCTCTTCGCCATGGTCGATGCTACTACAAGTTCATGTACCATCGATGCTTCAGGCAACGCTCATCTTCAGGATGCCCAGGTAATACAATGCCAGTCACCTCAAAGAAGGGCTGAACACAACCTCATCATGGGCTTCCCAGATCCAGACCCCCTGCCCAACGACACGACAAGATGTGCCCCGAAACTTCATCGATGGGGGTGACGCCTTCTCCCAAGAACTGTACCTCATGAAGCCCAACACTTCCAGATGCTCACCGTGAAAGAAGAGGATCTTCAACTACAGGGCTTCCAGCGGCAAGGCAGGTGCTGGAGAACGCCTTTGGCATCCTGGCAATAGGTTCCAGTACTTCTCACCACCATGCAGATCGCCACAAACGGTGAGGGAACATCGTTGGAAGGCTTGTGTAACCATAGTGGAAACATCGTGCTGCCACCCTCCACAATCTCATGTGACCCGCCTACCCGTGTTGCAGAACAGGCTTGTGGACCTCCAACAGGCAATGGGGACATGGAGCCTGGTGAATGGAGGCAAGGGCGAAACCTGATAGACACTGTGGATGTGCAAGGCCCCAACAGAGCTTCACGTTTGAAGGGAAGAAGCAGCGCAACCTCCTGAAACACTGGTTGGGGCAGCTCCCCAGCTGAGCAGTGGAGTGCAAGCACAGGTATGGTATTATGCTTAATGGATGCTTCCTCGCCTATATCATCACCACTGATGAGATTGTGCCATGTATGTTGAGTGGCCCTACAATTGAACAGGGCATTTCATAAAAGAGTTGGTTTATATTGAAATGTGTGATCAATGAATTACATTATTATTGATATAAAGGCCATAGGTTGTGGGCCACTGGAGCGTGGACCATACAGACCATAGTTATGGACCATACTATGCTGCACTGGAGGTTGATCTAATCCCACAGCTATTACCCATCACCACAGGTATCCCTGCCCATCCCACTGCTATCTTAACGCCATCCCACAGCTATAACCCATCCCAACAGTATCCCTGGCCCATCCCACAGCTATTACCCATCCCACAGGTATCCCTGCCCATCCACTGCTATCCTTACCCCATCCACAGCATGCAAAGTCTTAAAACCATTTCTAAAAGTTCCACCAAGACTTTATTGAATAAAAGAACTGAAGCAAGTGTGTGAAGCAAAGATATCTTTATTAATAACAAACTGCTAAAAGAAAATGACCCAAGTGCTTACAAGCAAGATAAAGTCAACAGTTAGCAACCCAGTCCTTGGCACTCTTCTCAGTCACTCTGAGTGTTGCCCATAGTCCTCAGGGTGTTAGGGTCCAGCTGCTGTGGAGGGGGGGGGCTGGTGGCTCCTCGCTGGAGTAGCTAGTTTGATGGTGTCATTGTGTGCCTGCCCCGAAGAGTACAATGAGGGGATGGTGTGTGGAGGAAGCTCTCAGAGAGCTGGCTTCAGTCCTTTGATGTTGAGAGCCCCTCCTCCAGGACATGGGGTGGGCAGTCCCAAGACCGATGAGAGATGTTCTGAGCTGGGCTTGCTTTGGGGTGGAGGAAGGGGATGGAGTGGGGCTCTTATGTCTGCAAGTGAGCGAGGTGAGGACGTGGGTGCATCTGTGCCATGGGTGGTTATTCTGTGGTTTGTGGGTGGCATCAGGGGCACCGGTGCACTGATGCGTTATGATGGAACTTGTGCCTGGGACTGGGAAAAAGGCTGCCCTGTGCTGCTGGAACATCCTGTGTAGCCGTAGCCTATGTGTATAGCGGCCTGTGGGAAAGCCTTGGAAGGGCAGTTGCACAATCACCTGGGGTGGAGGAGCAGACCTGGACTGCGGAGCAGGTTCATCTGGACCTGGAGGGTTGTGAAGAAGACCCAGTGTCTTGTCCTTGATCACCGTGGTACTGTGATTCGGACATGTCCAGGAGGATCTTGGTTTGATGTAGGTGAGGAAGGGCTTGCGGTTGAGGAGGGTATGTTGGGTGTGTACCAGCTGAGAGAGGGATTCTACGTTGCTTCTGATGGTGTCCCTTTGATCTCCAAGCAGGACAGTGTGAGCTCTGCCCTTTGGTCTGCTCTCTTCCTGCTTTCTTGGAGTGGAAGCTGGGGGTTGATGTTGGGCTGCGGCTCTGGTTGGGAAGTGCCCTCTCCTTGCTCCCACTGCATCAGGGGGTCCTCACGTGGCTCATCATGTGAGTTGAGCTGTCGGGGGGGTCTCTGTTGTTGGCACGCTCACCAGATGCCTGCCTAGACACAGGAGCTGACTCTTGGCCAGAAGAGGACGGCTCTCTGTGGGCGCCTGAGAGAGAGCGTTGTCAGAGGGGGGCTGCTCCTTGTTTGGCAGATCTCACCCCTCCAAGAAAGCTGTTACTTGGCCATCACATTAGGTCTTCCCGCATCCGTCAGCTTTACCATGGCCTGGCCAGATTTCTTGGAGGGTGAGATCTGCCACCAAGGACAGCCCCTCTTGACAAACCCTTTCTCTTTCTCAGGGGCAGGCCCACCAGAGAGCCAGTCCTCTTTCTGGCCAAGAGTCAGCTCCTGTGTCTAGGGCAGGCATCTGTGGAGCGTGCCAACACAGAGGACCCCCCGGGACAAGCTGCACTCACCATGATGGAGCACGTGGAGGACCCCTGATGCAGTGGTAGCAAGAGAGGGCACTTCCACCAGGACCAGCCCACATCAACCCCCAGCTCCAGCCTCCACAGAAAGCAGGCAGAGAGCCAGACCAAAGGGCAGAGCCACACTGTCCTGCCTGGAGATCAGGGGACACCATCAGAAGCAACTAGATCTCCTCTCTCAGCTGGTACACACCAACATACCATCTTCAAACCGCAAGCCCTTCCTCACCTACATCAACCAGATCCTCATGGACATGTCCGAATCAAACCAGTACCAGGTGATCAAGGACAAGATCACTGGTACTTCTCACAACCCTCCAGGTCCAGGAATGAACCTGCTCCCAGTCCAGGTCTGCTCCTCCACCCCAGGTGGATGTCACTGCCCTTTCCAAGGCTTTCACAGGCCCTCACCCTGACCAAGGCTACGGCTACCAGGAGTTCCAGCAAGCACAGGCAGCCCTTCCCAGTCAGGCACAAGTCATTCATACGCCATCAGTGCACCGGTGGCCCCTTGATGCCACGCCACACCGACAGATACCACCCATGGCACAGGATGCCACCCACGCCTCACCTCGCTCCTTGCAGCCATAGCAGCCCCACTCCACTCCTCCTTCCTCCACCCCACAGGCCAAGCCCAGCCCTCAGAAACATCTCTCATCGGTTCTGGGACTGCACCCATGTCCTGAGGAAGGGGCTCTTCAACATCACAGGACTGAGCCAGCTCTCTGAGAGCTTACCTCCACACACCATCCCCCTTGCTCTCTCCGGGGCCAGGCACACCAATTGACACCTCAAATAGCCACTCCAGCAGAGCCCAACCTCCACAGCCAGCTGGACCCTTCACCCCTTGAGACTAGTGGGCACAACCTCAGAGTGACTTGAGAAAGTGCCAGAGACTGGGTTGCTACTGTTGACTTTATCTTTTGATTGTACACTTGGGTCATTTTCTTTTACAGTTTGTTAATTAATAAAGATTATCTTTTGCTTCACACACTTGTTCAGTTCTTTTATTCAATAAAGTCTTGGTTGGAAACTTTTTAGCAAATGGTTAAGGGCCTTTGCATGCTTGTTGGGATGGGTAAGGATAGCAGTGGATGCGGCAGGGATACTGTGGATGGGTAATTAGCTGTGGGAATGGCAGGGATAACCCCTGTTGGATGCGGGTTATAGCTGTGGGATGGGTTTAAGGATAGCAGTGGGATGGGCAGGGATACCTGTTGGGATGGGTAATAGGCTGTTTGGGATAGAATAACCTCCCAGTGCAAGCCATAGTATGGTCCTACTATGGTCTGTATGGTCCACGCTCCCAGTGCCCACACCTATGGCCCTTTATTATCAATAAAATGTAATCATTGATCCACACAATTTCAATATAAACACAAACTCTTTTATGCAAATGCCCCTGTTCATTGTAGGGGCCACTCAACATACATTGGCACAACTCATCAGTTGATGATATAGGCTGAAGGAAGCATCCATAGCAATATACCATCCTGTTCTTTGCCACTCCACTGCTCCACGCTGGGGAGCTTGCACCAGTGTTCAGGAGGTTGCGCTGCTTCTTCCCTTCACGTGAGCTCTGTTTGGGCCTTGCACAATCCACAGTGTCTATCAGGTTTCGCCCTTCCCTCCATTCACCAGCTCCATGTCCCCATGTGCCTTGTTGAGGTCCACAAGCCTGTTCTGCAACATGCCGTGTAGCGGGTGCAATGAGATGGTGCAGGGCCAGCACGATGTTCCACGATGTTCACAAGCTTCCACGATGTATCCTCCCGTTTGTGGGATGCTGCATGTTGGTGAGACAGTACCTGGAACCTTATTGGCCACGGATGCCAAAGGCGTTTCTCAGCACCTTGCCTTGCCCTGGACAGCCTGTAGTTGACAGATCCTCTCTTCACGCGGTGAGGCATCTCGGAATGTTGGGCTTCATGAGGTAATTTCTCTAGGCGAGAAGGCGTCATTCCCCATGATGGAGTCGGGCACATCTTGTGTGTCGTTGCGGCAGGGGTCTGGATTGGGAAGCATGATGAGGTTGTGTTCCAGCCCCTTCTTGAGGTGACTGGCATTTGTATACCTGGGCATCTGAAAGATGAGCCGTTGCCTGAAGATCGATGTACAATGAACTTGTAAGTCCAGCATCGACCATTGGCGAGAGGATGATTTGCTGAAGAAGCCTTGTAGTTGTGATAAGTGGACCTGACTTGGTGGAGCTTTGCAGGCCATGTGCTTCCCATCTATGGCTCAACGGTAAATAAATGCACTTGGGGAAAATGATTCCACTTCTGATACCCACTGCTCTGCAAAACTTTCTTCCAGTCTTCTTCAGTGAGGGCACTGGCAGGAGCTTCCTCCAGGTATTCTTCGATATGCCTGCACCACTTCTCTGACCACAATGCTGATGGTGTGTGTGGCACCTCCAGCCGTACTGCATGCTCGCTGTACGGTGTCCCTTGAGGCCATGGCGCAGCATTCCAGTGCCACTTGAGCCAGCGTCCATGCTGGACGAAGTTGGTGCTTGCTTGTGTAAACCGGTCTTCAGCCGCCTCCACACAACTTTGTCAAACATGGCTGGCGGCAGCCTCATGAAAGTTCTGGAATGCTCAAGGTGTTCTTCGTTCCTCAGCTTCCGACCATCAGCTTGTTATTACAGTCCGTACTTCCTCTTCTTGCGATCCATCTTCAGGACCCAGACAACTCTTGGCCGCCTCCTTTTCTTCACGTACAACAGGTGAAAAAGCCTGTAGATGGTCTTCGCACACTGTTGTAGAACGATGGTGCTACCAAAAGGAGTTGTGTGATGATCCAGTTGGTGGAGATGACTGGATGCTGTGAAAAGCAAGCAGCCAGATATGAAGGCTGAAGAGGTCTGCACCGGTCTGAAGTCTGCTGGACTGAAAGTGAGATCCAGGTGATTTCTCCCCCTTTTTATAGGAAATATAGGTTTTTCAACTAGGTGTCATTTTGGCATCCTCTAGGATACTGCAGACATCCTAAATATCTGAGATACGTCCCCATACAACGTTTTTTCCATTTTAATGCTTTGTATGCAGTGCATCCGCTTTCATCCTTTCTCCGTCCGTGCTACTCACGCTGCGTGTCTGTTCCGCGTCCGTTTCGCTTCTTCCCTGTTGTCTGTTTTCTGCTGGAGCGGATCGAGTTGCGCGGATGTGCAGCGGATGCCTAGCCGGATATAGTGACACGTAACGGAATGATGACGGACGTCCAGATGGATGTTTCCCCATATGTGTAGCGGATGTCTAACGGACGCGTTGGATACATTTTCCGCTCAAAAAGTTTTGAGCAGCTCAAAACTTTTTGAGCGGATGAAATGTCAGTGGACGGATGCTAGATAGATAGAGAGGATGAAAAATGGACGCAGTGAGTACAGAACGGATGCATCGCGTTAACCCACGGATGGCAATTGTTTCTCTCCATTTTACATCCTCTTTCCATCCGTTGGTGCTGTGTGACAGGGGCTATAATATGATCTCAATCTAGATCTAGATCACTCAAGTCCTCATCTGGCAATTTAACTACAAAACCATATAGGCTCAAAATACAGAGGGCTTTTGTATACCAAGTCCACCCACTGGTTTATTTAACTTAGTATTCTTTAAATTGACTAGTAGTGGGTTGGGTTGTTTTTATTTTTTTCTTTATTTAATGAAGAGGAAAAACTAAAACAATAATAAAAGGGAGGGAAAGGAGGGGAAAATGTACGAGAATAACAAAATTATGTATCTGAAATTTTATACCATAGTCGCATGAATAGATAACAATTTTCACTGTAATTGTCTACATATAATGTAAGTCTGTAAGAAAATGCATCCAGTTATAAGTAACAGCAGATCTTCAGTCCACTGATGAATTAGGTCTATACATTTATCTTTCAACTGTTAAAATATTAATCTCTTAGCAATAAGAATGCAGAATCCAATTCCATTGTCCAGCTGTGAATTTCACTGTAATAGTTCAAAAGAATATGGACACTGAAAATACTAAACCTTATCTCAAACTCAAATTAATATATGTAATTGCTTTCTAAAGTTATTATGTTCCAAGAAGAACTGACTGACAATTTTAGAAGCATGTTACATTCTGCTTGGAGAAATAATTGAACTTGGGGCATTGTGTATTCAGTGCATGAGGTTTCTCCTTCATCTTCTGCACTGCTATACTTCCCTATGTTACTGTCTATGCATAATACTGCAAAACATTTTTTAAAATTTTAAAAAATAAAAATGTTGCAGCACATTACTGTCACTAATGGCAGAAAGATTTACCAAGAAGTCAAATTTATTTTCTGATTTATTTAATCACAGTATTGAAGAATATTTACGTAAATTACAGAAATACCTAGTGTTTCTGTAGCTACAATTATATACTTTTTCTATAGAATTAAAATGTTTTCACTGTCTCCCCTTCCATTCTCAATTTTTACATCAAGTTGTTACTCCAATTCAGTATTTTAAGCATTGGGCTACACATTTAAGCACCCTAGCTTCTCAAAAGAAGCATTAAAGCCTGCATGATTTTTCCTAATCACTAGTCTAAATAATTTGTTGTGAAACTGTGCGGCAGCACTGATTTAAGGCCCGGTCCCACTGCACTTACGGAGAGGATGCAAAGAGGATGTAAAATGTTAAAAAAAGCTTGCCATTCATTGGAAAACGCTATGCATCCGTTGTGTACTCACTGCATACGTTTTTTATACGCTCTATCCGTTGAGCATGCGTCCACTGCAATTTCATCCACGCAAGAAGTTTTGAGCTGCACAAAACTTTGTGAACGGATGAACTTTCCA